>BJBW01008297.1:16642-37364 GCA_004320125.1 Scolopax mira
CTGCCCTGGGGGCAGGACTTCCTCCTTTTATGTCCCCCGGCTAGCTCAGGCCCCTCCCCCTGGGCGTGGCTCAAATGGGATGGAATACCTGTGTCCCTGCTAGGTCCTGGGAACAATTAACCCTTTCCCCACCAGACCCAGCACAGCATGTAAATGCTTTGAAGGATCTGGACCTCCAATTATATTGCTTTTATGACACTGGAAAGTTAACATGATGAAGGCAATAAAGATAATTCATGCTTCCTTTTTAGGTTGTCCTGTGATACTCTGTGGACTCACCATTCTTATGCAAGTAGTTTATAAGAACAGAATGAGAAATTTTCACAGAGCTGGGTTTGGAGCTTGTGTGTATGACTGTACATGTGTGTGCAGTGTGATTACTGCTGATTAGAAATCCGTCCTTCATCTTTGCAAATTTTACATAAAACATTTTTTACTACAACATTTGCACTATCAAAAGGAAAGAACAATCCTATATCCCAGTCTTGTAACTAACCAAAACTTAGCCACCTTCAGCACCTTTAGGATCAGTGGAAGAAAACTCCATGTAGAATACTATCCTTTTTTCTCCTCTAATTGAACTGGTTGATGGGTAAAATTCATAGTGTAGGTGACCTGTCTCCACTAGTGCATCATGAATTTCGTAAGCATAAAAGTGTAATTCATCTCACATCTTTTTTAAAAAAAAAAAGCCACTATAAAATTTAACAGTTCTAGATTACTTTCTATATTTTATAGAATTTATATCATCCATTTCACAATGTAAAGGTGTCTAGTCAGGAAAATCAAACATAAAATCATAATGATTGACTCTATAACGCAAAGAGCATACTTATGGAAATTGAGATACCCTAAACAAAGTCAAAAGAGAATTGTGTTACTTTTATTCACCTACCAGACTTGAAATGCAGAAGTACGAATAATGCAAGTTAGGTATCTAGCTTAACTTACATACTTAAGCTTCCTTTACAGTGCCTTTAGTGAGATTCAGTTCTCTGTCCACCCACACATATCCTACACTAGAATATCACACATATCCTACACTAGATGATGTAACTTATCTTCTGGAGTTGATGTATTGGCTGTAAAAGGGTTAAAACCAGTTTATAGTAAGGGAAAATTGTGGCCTAATTTTAGTTGTGTAGAATGTAAGCAGTTATATAGCTAGTTGTTTAAGCTCTCATTACAGTCCACAGGGACCAAGTTTGTAATTTGTAGGCAGTTCACTGGGCCAAATGTTGTTTTCCCCCTTAAGGTAAGGTAAATTGTTCTCACAAAAGTATTAACTGCATTTACAAGATCTCCACTGAGTATAAGGGAAGCCCTGAAAAAATCTCACCTTTGCTTGAGGCAGTTAAAGCTGAGGCTAGAAAAATCCTTCTCAAATGCCTAAATTTTAGGTATATAAATTTACATTAACTTTACCCATTATTTATTTCACACTACACCTTTCTTTGTCCATTATCTTGAAATTCCTATATGACTACGCTATATCACATAGCTCCTATTTCCATGTAGTTCTTTCAGTTTTTTTATCACTAACCTCGTATTCAATGCTCATATTGTCATCGTGAATGTATTATTTTCCTTCCATGTACTTAAATTCTAAAGGTTAATTCAGGTACAATGCTTTAGGCAACATTTGTAAGATGTTTATTGAAACACAATCTATTTCAGACAAATATTATTTGAGTGACATTTATTTATTTACAACAGTTGAGGTCTAATAGGAGTAAAAATTCTAAAAATGTCAATATTTATTTGTTTATTATAAAAATTATGCCAAGGATTTAAGTAGTTATTTAGCCAGTATGTTTTATTCATGTTTGGGAAAAAAAACTTATAATGTGACTATATACTTGTCTTCTCTCAGATGATGAGCTTGAGTTCAGCATAAGAGTAAAAACTATTAAAAAGAAAACATGCAGTCACCTGAAATTAGTATAAAAACAGATGTTAACACAAGTTTCCACATAAGTTGCTGTAAGATTTTTATTGAAGTCCAAGGTTACAAGAAAATAAAGTCAAATGACGCATTTTATTACTTCACACCTGTTATAACCTCATGGGTAAATGGTATACCCTTACTGTGAAAAGAGATTTATTAATTTTCCATATACTCCCATATTTTTATATCCTTTCAATGATCTTCACCTTATTTGTGTTCTTTTCACTTTCATGGATTGTTTCCTGAAGAAAGTCTGACGTACAATTGTTAGTGCTGCTCCTGAGCTCACAGTGGACCTGACTCTTCACTATTACAAGCATTTAACTCTGTATTTAACAAGTTGAGGGAAGTCAAAACAGAAGAATGAAACCACAGCCCTTTTAAAAGCACTGAAAGATGTCTCATTTGTATTTGTGTCAGAATTATATCTTGGCTTAGGTGCATTCAGCCATCTTCTACAATATTGGGTTCTTTTCCATATGATGTTTAAATTTCTTGGCAAACATGTTGCCTTCCAGGGGTGTGGGGACACTCTTAATTCTCTAGCAAATACTGTACCTAATTCTATAAGTGCTGCATTACATTGAAAAAAATATAGTCAAACACTGAGGGAAAAGAACCATTCACAAAGTCTAGAGGTAGGATGTCACACAAACTGGAGGAGCAACATAAGGAAATAAAAATGGGGAACAATAACTTTAATGTAGATAATATTTCTTATATTTTTATGACAACAAGTCATCTTTAATAACAGTTTAGCATGAATTAATCATAAAAACCTCTGCAGAATTGGAGAAAGAGCTCGGTCTAACAAAAGCAACCATTAGCATGAGGGAAAAGTTGATTACAACTATCAAGACTGTCAACTGCAATTTTGGAACAAAAAAGATTATTTTCCTGTGTTCTCAATAAATTGCCTGCTGTATCACAGGAAGGTTTCCACTAGTTTCTCCACATTTACTATGAAACTGCATTTATGGAAATTTATTATAAAACTGACAGCTTTTAGACACCTTCAACAGAAAAACATTCGACAAGTATTTAACCTCTAAACTGTCAAATATTTTTGCAGGTAATCAGGTGGTGTTTCTATGCTTAAAATAAAAAATATATTTTGTTTGAAGACACCTCAGAGTTAGTATTTGAAATCCACTTATATTTTCTGTCATTTTTTTAGTATGTTGTCTGATAACTACCTATTAATTGAGGAACCTTCAGAGAATTTAGAGCATCCTATATCACGATTGATCTTGTCTGTATCAATGGAAAAAGAAACAGAGCACATGTATGAGATCAAATTATTGACATTTTCTGATATCTTAGCAGTGATGAGGAAAGCAGATGGAAAAACATATTAGATATTGATCTGTTTCTCATTCCTGCATACCCTTTAATTAAATTTAGATTGTAAACCATGTTTGGATCTTGTGGCTGTATGCATTAAATGGAGGCCTGAACAATGTTTATGTATATTTTAAAATATTAGACAAATTGAGTGCTCGGAATTTATATACATTAGTAATATACCCTTAGTCATGTTGCAAAGCTTCTCTAAAATCTTATTTTTTTAAAAATAGACTGTACGTTTAAATGTATTGTGGGGAAATATACTGTTCTCTCATTTAAGAAAAGGAAGCAGACTCATATAAGGATGCGTTCTTAAAGATTACGTTCCAAGTAGGCAGACAATGCAAACTAACAGAGGTCATTATTTCGGTCCTTTTCTTATACTATGGCTGTCACTGTGGCTACATCAGCATCTACCAAACCAGTACCAAGGAAATGAGCAAATATGTCTCTCCACGTTACACATACAACGGTGCATCACAAAATCATCCTTCACAGCCCCAATGTACATCCAACAGAGCTTATCAGTTTAGATTCCTTGTCATACAGGGAGAGCTCTCTGATTTCAGAACCAGCTCCCTGCTACAGTAAAGCATATTGACATATTGCTGATCCCAGGCTCCTACACTTTGCCAGAATAGCAGCAGCCCCAAGCACAACTGAGTACTATGCATAATTCCCCTGTGCGCTTTGAATTCTGGAGGGGTTTATTGCCAAGGGATCTGTGTTGTAAGAATGCAATTATACTACACAGGGTGCAGTGCTTATTCCTGGTATACAGGTGATCCCAGCTGTCACTTATTAAGATAGCCTGGATTCAGGAGCTCATTCAGAGAGACACAAGAATTCCACACAGAGACAACTTATGTTTGAAAGTAGTATTATCTTTTTTTGCTTTTGCTTTCTATGGATTATTGAACTTCTTCCTGTTTATGTTACAGATGCATGTCTTTCAAGAAGAGAAATCCCTTCACTAATGGAGATCTGACTGTATTACCAGGCAAGTCTTTTTCCTCAATTTGGCTGTTGAGCAATCAAAATCTAACACAAAATTAATCACACAAAATAGTGAAAGATGGTCCTGTGAGCAGGATCTGGAATACTACATAAAAAAAAACTGAGTTGGATCACAGGTCTGCTCTGTGAAAAACAGAAGTCCAAGAGATAGGATAGGAAACAGGCTTGGGAGATGGAAATTTCCTTAGTACAAAATGAGATTATCAGGGACATACAACTAGACTCCATTGGATTCACTAATTTATTTATTTATTGAATTGTTTCAGGCCTCAGTACCTCCATCAAGAAACTGTAACAAAATTTTTTATATATTGATGTCTACAGTTCAGAAATTATTTTTTTTAAAAAGTTGTTCCTAAGTGGCACTGAGGATCAGTGGAGTTTTCTTTTGAAGGCAGTTGCTATTAAAATTTACTGGATTATAAACTAAATCCCCTGTATTGCAGTTAATGAAGAAAGCTGTGAGGAAAAAAAAAGCAATTAAAAGGAAAAAAGGAAACACCCAAACACACTCACAGCAGGTAGGAGAACATGTGGTTTTGTGCAGCTTTTTGGATGAAACTGTCCAGTGGAACCACTGGTAGGGAACATGCAGATTGTCTGGAAAATACCCAAATGAGATAACTTCCCTGTTGGATATGCACTGCTGGACATGTATGTTGTTGCTGCTATCTCTTCAGAGCACACCACCAGGGGCATTAGATTGTTCCAATTACACAGTAAAGAAATGCTAATTTCTACCCACACTTGTCCTTTTGTCTCCTCCTGTTGCATTCCTCTGCTTTTTCTTATTTCACACTCTCACAGTAGTGCCAGATACTAATGAAACAACACTTAGAGCAGGACATACTGCATTGGGTGTCCATGGCCAGGCACTGGCAGCTGTGGGGTGGCAGCTGTGGGGTGGCCTCTGTGAGGAGAGGCCAGGGGCTGCCCTGATCTCATTTCAGCCATTTCCAGCCAAGTCCAACCAACCCACCACAGGGCACAGCTGAGCACCTTGGTCAAGACGGCAGCACCTTCCAGGAAAAACAGGTTTAAGAAAGGGCAAAACACTGCATGGCAGTGAGGAATGAGGAAAAAAAAGATGTGAGAAACAGCCCTGCAAACACCAAGGTCAATGAAGGAGGAGGGAGAGAAGGTGCTTCAGGCACCAGAGATGAGATTTCCCTCCAGCTTGTGCAGGAGATCATGGTGGAGCAGATATTTCCCTGCAGCCTTTGGAAAAACCATGCTGGAGCAGATATCCACACTGCAGTATGTGGAAGACAACATGCTGGAGCAGGTCCATATGGTCTGAAGGAACTATGCCCTGTGGAAGACCCACACAGGGGCAGGTTTCTCCTCAAGGACTGCAGCCTATTGTGAAAGTCCACACTGAAGCAAGGAAAAGTGTGAGGAGGAAGAAGTGGCAGAGACGAGCTTTTATGGACTGATCACAACCCCCATTCCCTATTCCCCTGCACCATTTGAGGATGAGGGTGTAGGTAGAGGAGCTGGGAATGAAGTAGTGAAGTTGGACTTTGAAAAAAAGAGGTGAGGGAAGGTGTTCTTTTAATTTTGTCTTTTTTTCTTACTATCCAGACCTAGTTTATTTGCCAATAAATTGAACTAATTCTCTCCAAACTCAGTCTGTTTAGACCATGATGTTAATTGGTCTAAATTAATGTGTAATGGGTCTATCATATTTTCTCTCCCTGTCCTGTTGAGGAGCAGGAGAGAGAGTAGGCATCTTGTTGCAGGCCAAGGTTAAGCCACTACATACATAAAATGCAAATAATATTAATTTGAGTACCAAAAGCAACAACATGGCAACAGCATTGTCAACACATACACAGAAGATATTCTCTCTGTGAAGAACCTGCAGCCTGTAAGTACAGTACAGGGAGAATCTCACTAAAATCTTACTAATTTTGTTAATAGTAGCATAGAAGATACGAAGACAAAGTTTCTCCTGCTAAGACTAACAATCCCACGAGGTCAGAACAGCCCCCTACATATCGTAGGCTAAATATTTCTCCCTCTGCCACCTAAACTGTATGGACTATATCTCTGAATTTGTTTACCCATGTTGCTGTCATGCAGATTGTAACAGAGACATCATCTATGAAAGCAAGAAAGGCAATAAGCTCAAACCAGACACAATGCAATTGACTATGTATATATGTATGTATAGATATATATAGATTATTGAAGATAAATTTATTTAATTAGTAAAATATTTAAGATAATGTTATAACTTACCCACACCCTTATAACCCTGCAGCTTCTGCTTATTATTTATCCATTTTCACATCATTTTAACCCAAGAAAGAGGTCCTAATGGGGACTTGATATAGGAAAGAGTAATGGTCTTTCAGTTAGTATGACATATCTAATACCTTGTCACATTTTCAAGTATCAGAGAGGTCAAGTTATCTCATTACGTAAGAGTATTTTGAGGTTCTCAATTGGTGCTCTGAGGTGAGCATTTCATTATTTGCACACTTTTAACTCAAATACATTTAAGCCCTACTAATGGGATTAGAGAGCTATGATGATTCATGACAGTAGGTATATTCTCCTGCAGATTTTTGCTGAACTTCCATTAGCATTAAAGGGAGTTACACAATGGAGAACCAAAGTCTATTAATACGAATAGAGTCTTCACAAACAGTCATCTAAACAGCAATTTGGGTGACCTAAATCTCTCTAGTCATTCAAGAGAAATGATACTTGAGCGGAGAGATTCATCCATTCCCCCATAAGCACTCACAACAAGCTCTCAAGCAGGGCCTTCTTTTGTTTTAGTCAGAGGAAATGTCTTCCATTCTTGAGCCTATTAACTTGCAACAATAGAAACAATAGGAGCTGAGACAGGTGTAGAAAGTTTAATTCTCTTCTGGTGAGCTTCAAATTTAAAAAGAGAGTTCAAAAAAAACATGATAAAAAGGGTATTAAAATTCATGAATACCAGTATAATATAATTTTGATCTGCACAGTTTTTCAGGGATTGTTGTCAGTTTCTATTCCGCTGTTAGACATCATTAACAGCAAATATGACAGATACACTAATGAAATCGATTTGGTCATGTTATCAATTTAATTCAAAAATGTAACCCCATTTTAATACCATGTAAGTTATAAAGGCTTATAGGCTAATGTCATCTGTCACTGTAAGAGTCCTCTGCTGAACTTCTTAATAACTAAGTGTAGGTTTACTTTAATTTTATTTTTTACATTTTGAATTAATTACTTCAGTACAGTAGTAAGCATGCTGGTTTAGCTCATGGTTGCACTGAAATATTGCCAATGCACTCTAGTAAGGGAAGCCTTTCAGTGAAATGAATATAGTAATTCAGTATTGCCTTGGAATCTGATACATGCTACAGCTGAGCAATAGATCACTGTGCAGCATATATTCCCTGCAACCACCTCACTGTCTAAGGAACAAATACATTCCTAATGCCCTTAAAACTGGTCCACCCTGTTGTAAGGATTTTTTTTTGAAGGTAAAGTGAAAGCAGGGTGCTCCTCAGACACATGCCTCTCTTATTATTAATACTACAAGGTTCTGCAAAATATTCTTTCTTGTAGATGGCAGTATTTTTTAGGAGCACTGATCAGCTGATGAACCCGGGGTATGGCTTTTATATTGTGTTTGGAAAAATAACAGACAAAACTAAATATCATTGTGGCAGGTGTTACCAGATGGCATCATCATACACAGACTGTGAATTATTTTACTGAGTGATTAAATGTTTAAACTTGGGAAAGCTCTTACCTCTTAACATAATTTAGGCATATTCTTAGGAAATGGAATGAGAAGCACAACCACTTTCTTTCCTTTTTACCTCCAGTTCAAGTTGGTTCTTAAGGAAAAGATGTTTTCAGAGCATTAAAAAATGCTGTTGGATGCAAATAATTGTCTTACAAGTTACTTTCCTTGTTTCCAAACCCAAGGCATCTTTACAAGTAGAAAGCCAACAAGCTTTAATCTGCATATATCTAGACTTCATATTCCTAATTCTTCTTCACTAGACAGGAAATGAAAGAATGATACAAGACTTCTGAAAAATTATACCCATGTAGATTCCTAGAAGTCTCCTTTGCAGGATGTAGAAGAGGTGGCCACTTTTTCTTCTCGGGAACTTCCTGTGTTTCTAAAGTTCTGCACTCTTTGTGTTCATCTGTGACTTTTCATTGCATTTTGCGTTCCCAAACTTGCTCTTTTCCTCCATGATAACATTTGAAACAGAGTGAGGCAGGCAGTCAGGACAAAGCAAGCAAACAGCCTTCCTCTCTTCCTTTTAATATACAGACAAAATGCTAAAACATAATCTGAAATAAAATTGCTCAGCCATCTCAAAAACACTGATATGGTCTATTCAGCTATAAAGTGAATATTTTGGAAGAAAACTACCAAAAAGTATACAATTTATTAGCAATCACCTTCTAAAAGAGAATACTTCGGTATTTGCAATGATCTAAAAAAGAGAGGGACTCAGACTTGGCTGCTCTGAATCCACCTCTACTAGAACCTGTTGCTAAGATATTCTCTAGTAGTGGTTTAGCTCAACAAAAAATTTGCTTTGTCACCAGAACACGTATAACTGATCACACTGAGAAGCAATTTAACTCATCTGGATTTCTGCATGGCTCACTGCAATTCTGGGCATATATAAGGAAATTAAAACCAGGCATCAGGAATGACTTTCCATTGTAAAGTAACTTGATCACAAGCCAGAGGTTTATGGGACAATATAATCCAAAGAAAATTTCACATAATAGCAGTTAAAACGCACTGCTCAGTCACACTCCAGTGTCACAAGTCAGTATGTCCAAAATAGCAGATGTTGGCATTCATCTCTGGTTCTGCTGTGCCAGAAACTTAAAGGTATGGCTGCAGTAAGCCATAATTCCCATAAACACTGAAACATCTATACAGTCTAAAGAAATCAGTCACATGTGATTTTTCAGATTCTGAGAGCTATTCTTTGGATGTGAAGGACTTGAACTATGTGATACTAACAACTGTGGACTATATAACAAATACGACTTGGCATCACTTTTGTACCAATGAATTTCCAAAACATCTGATTGCCATGGCAATAAGTTGGCAACAGGTATTTCCTATTTGCATCTGGTATCTCCAAGATCCCAGCTCAGCCTCCAGATGGCAGAACTTATGGGGATAACTTGATCCTGCTCCTGGGTTAGGTGTCTGTATAGAAGCTTTGCCTGACGAAGTTATGGAGGCATTTACCATCAAGAACAATCCCAGTATTATACCTGTTAAATTAAACTGAGGCAGCACTATATGCTTGTTACATTTTTTAATACTAGTTTTAAAAATAATTATCAGAAAGTCCTTCCTTTCAGAATTCCAGCAATCTTTCATACGTGTTGCTTTTTTTTGATTTATCACTACGTGACATGCTACTACATTCACCTTGGGTTAATGTTTTCTGTCTAAAAATAAGCTGAATAAGAAAAAGTATAATTCCTAAAGTGAGAATAATGCCCATAAATGCTGTACAAATCCCCTGTCCTTTCAGGTTTCTCTTGACTAGTTGGACAGACAGTTGGTTAATCCATCTGCGAAGCTTCAGGCCCTTAAATAGATTTTTTTTCCTGTTATAAGGTTCAATTGTTCTGAGGCAAAACTTGTTACTCTTCCCACATCTGTCCTGCTATCTCCAGAGGCTCCATGGTGCGAGAAGTACATGGAACATACTAAAGTGCAGCCTGCAGTCTCTGTATTCCTTTTTTCTAGTAAGGTAAATGGAGCCCCGTCTTCTTTTTGTATTTTCTTTTCTTGGAGAAGTGGAGACTGACATGCCCTATCAGCTTTTAAAAATTATTAAAGTGAAAACAAGCACATGATTGTATGGAATTCTAAGTGCTACTAAGTATATTATATTGCAATTTTTCCTATGATTGTTATAATTTGAATAAGAATGAGGTAACAAAGAGCGTGGGTGACATTACAATTATTTGTGATTTTTCTCATTTTTGTGGGTGTTGGTTTCCTGTTATTTACTCATCAACAATTCCTGCCTTTCCAGAGATCACCTTCATTTTAATTGATTTGCATGGGTTGGGAAGTTAACATTATCATTGTTATGATGCTATCTTCAAACTTCTGGAAAGAAAAAAAATCATCCTGTGTTAAAAACCATGTCCCACATAGCTTCACTGAGGAAGAATCTCACTTGTGTAGGGCTTCCTTTTTTATTCAAGTCCCAGATTGAAATCAGGTGTTTTCCATCCATCCTTATTTGCCTAAGTCTAGTCCAAGATTCATTGCATCAATGTAGCATCAATTCTGTGATGTTAGAAAAAAATAATTAGAAAAAAGAATCAAAAAACAAATTACTTA
Source organism: Scolopax mira (assembly GCA_004320125.1). NCBI lineage: Eukaryota > Metazoa > Chordata > Aves > Charadriiformes > Scolopacidae > Scolopax > Scolopax mira. The sequence continues at coordinate 27,316 of BJBW01008297.1, forward strand.
GCTATACCTTCTATAATTACGTAAGGCAAAAAATACATATAAATACTGCATTCTTCTATGTTGTAAAATTTACACCAAATAAAACTGGAAGATCAGAAAAAACTTCACTTTAGGGAAAGCTATGATATATTTTGCCAACTGAAGAATCCTGTAATTTTAAAAAGATTCCAGTTAAGACATGACACCAACTGAGAGGAAGTGCTTGGCTGAACTGCTTTGACAGTTCCCAGATTCCATTGATTTCAATTCTCTTTGAAGAGGGTGGGATAAATAAAAAGGGATTATTTATAAAATATATTTGAAAAAAAGTAAAAAGAAAACACAAGTTACTTCTTTTCTTTGCATTAAGTATATGAACCACCTTCTTCAGGCATTTATGATTTTCACCACAAAGGTGGAAAATTGCTTTCATTTGCAGTTATTACCCAATTCCAGCCACAAAATTACTGCCCTTGTTGGGATGTCAGGGAATTGTTTTCTTCATGTTTGGAGCAGGAGGAATAAAAGTTCCTGGAAAACAATTTTACACTTAGCCCATCTTGAAATTGTGTGAAAAACAAGCTGGTCTGCAGGATGATTTAATTTATATTGATGGAGAGTGGCTCTTACATTCTTTAGCAACGGTAAGCTGTGCTCCCTGGGAAGAAATAAGGTAGTTAGGTGGTATTTTACCTTCCAAGGATTCTCATCACTGGAAGAGTCTTCCTCTGACTATGCCTGTTCTGCTAAAGGTTGCTTTGGAATCAGAAACTAGGGCTATTTTCCACTATTTCGTGGAAGTTCTAACCCAGTCTTCTTCATGAAGTCCATTCCAAACCTCATAGAAAATGCTATTCTACATCTTACTGAGCCAGTCTTTCATCTAAACGAGTTTTAAATCTGGGAAGGTTATGTGCTAAGCTTCCATTTTTCCAGTCATCTCTCACTTTGTCTCTGTAACGGGAGAAGCGACTGCGTGTGTAGAAGTACAAAACACCCCTATTCAACCCATTCCTCGGCTTGCTTTGCTACTCACACGTATGTTATTCTTAATACAAATCATCCAAAGAGGTTTAAAAACCAATGCTGCCTAATGTATTTTTTATCAGAAAAGTTACTGCATACATGTAGATTTATGTGATTAAAGATGGTTCTGGTTTTTTTCCACTTGAGCAAATATTCCATTTTTAAAAATTTTTATTGGTGGTTTTTTTTTAATTTTTGCACCTTTTTTTTTTTTGGGGGGGGGGGGGGGGCAAGAGAATTTTTNNGGGCAAGAGAATTCTTGTGTCTACATCCACTGTTCACTTGTGCTTTTTCCTTTCATCTAGTTCAGTGGCCCAGGTACTCCATATTGTCTTTTTCCTGTCAACCAATCAATTTACCACCTTCTAGTTCAGCTGTTCCTTATAGCCATATAGGCTCTTCAGACACAGTGTTGAATTCTTTATTTTCTTCTGGAAACTCTAATTAGTACTCACAAAGTCTATATTGGATAGTAAGTGCCTGGGTTAAAGATTTATGCACAGTTTGAGTAAACAAGTGAATGACTAAAGATATCACATGCATAAAATCTGAGCTACTGCAGAGAAGAAATTAACTAGGAAAAAAAAAGTTAAAAGCATAATTATTAAATTGATGAATGATGTATCATATTGATTACTATAGTATATTAATATTTCCTCCTTTAAATACGTTCAAAGCAGTAGTTGCATGTGTCCTTGCCTGGGTTAACAGAAAGCTACAGAGAAGCTTTTTTCAAAAAGTGTTTAATGTTTTACTGCATTTCTAGAGGTTGTTTTTATTGTTCTATTATGTGTTTTTCTGTATTCTCCTGTTCCCTTTCAAGTGTGTTTTGAAAAAGTTACTTGTTTTCAAGCTAAGAAATGAAGGATATTTAATAGCATTCAAATAAGACATTCCCCTCTATGTTTCAAATTTTGCTTTGGGAGAGGCACATGAAATACTTTCAGAAACAAACATTTTTTCTTTTTATGTAACTTAGTTTTGTAAAATTAGAAGTTCACAATACTCTGAAAACATATTGTTCCTGAGAGAGAAGCATTTCACCACTGCTCTTAGAGTAGTAATTCACAGTGACAAAGGCAGTCAATATATTTTGTTTGTTAGAAACTGTACATATTGGGTGAGGTGGGAAAAATACAAAACACATTTTAAGTGCCTTGAGGTGTTTGTTTTACACAGGAGACTCAACAACTAGAATTCATCTCTGATGAATAATCAGAATTTTTTGTCTTTGATATTTCTTGTCCAGAGTAGACCTTATAACCAATGTACATCTATCTTTTGTTGAGCATTTAAAATACTCAGAAAACATGAGAAATAAACGTGCATATTCAGAACTGATTGGAAGGTATAATTCTAGATGTAAAGATTTCAGATGTACATTCTTAGATCCTCTAGTAGGAGCTGGTTTCCAGAAAACAAATGACCTTAATTTAATTTGTAAGTGAACATACCAGAATGAAGGTACCCAATACCTAAACAGGGAAGGGTAAAACGTAAATTTCGAAACACAACCCATGTCCTTGATTTCCCATTCCATCACTAAGTCTTCCTCTCTGTAACCCCACTTTATTTATACTCTGGTGAAATTCCTTTGGTGACGTCATGCTCAGGGAACAAAAGTCTCACTTATAAAAGGATTTTCTTTATTTTTCATAATTTAGCTGAACCAACACAAAAGTGGATACTGTAAAGCAACAGAAATGATGTAACATCTTTAATTGTTCTCTGTTTACTAAATAAGGCTACTACACTCCCTTTAAAATAAATCAAAACAGAGAGTTGGTAGAATGAGGGATGCGGCTCTTGAGGTCTACATGTACAGTAAATGTATTTACCATCATTTATTGCAAGACATGTTAAACCTGACATTGGTCATCTATAGTGCAGTCAGTCCATAACACTTTTCAAGTGACTGGGCTTTAATTGCTACTTGGACAGTGGTCAAAATCCTAAGATTAAATAAAAAATTTGTATATATTTATTTTACTTGAAGACAAAATGATCTATAGTTCATGTTTCCTGCAACTGCTGCATTAAATAAGCCTCAGTATTAGAGCAGGCTTTAAAAAAATTCTTTAATCAACTTTTTGTTTTTGTACCTTTCACCTATGGTCACTTGAACAATTTCTATATACTTTTCTTTAGTAGAATAGAACTAGCATAACACTAAAAGTTACTTGGAGTATTAGGTAGTATACTTGAAACCATAATACATTTGCCAGGACGAAATTAAACTCCCTTGTTGCATCATACCAATACATTCCAAACTTTTATACCAAAAGGTACAGTAAAAGGGAACAAGTTTTTGTTTGTTTCTCTGTTTTATCATAATTTCCCCCTATGCCATCTTTGCTAAATTTTCACTAACCAATAATGCCAAAAAAAGTGGGCTTTCTAACAATGAGGTAAAATAATGAAAATAGGATCAAGGAACAGGCTTCAAACTGACCCTTACATAAAAGGTGGTGGGGGGGAGAGAGAGAGAGAAAGAGAAGGAAGGAAGGAAGGAAGGAAGGAAGGAAGGAAGGAAGGAAGGAAGGAAGGAAGGAAGGAAACCAAATCTTGCTATGAAGAGCAATGGGTAAAATATCTTTCACTCTGTTTCTTTCAGTAGATAAAGACAAAAAATAAAAATAAAATAAAAATAAAAAATGCCTTCCAACAGTGCAATGGTTGAATGCATTTATGTAATATAAACAACATTATTCTTTGCTTTTACTACACAGTCCTCTCTGGTCATGCTTTACATCCAGAATGTCCCAATGGAAGAAAGCCAACGACACCAGTCACTTCAGAGACAACTGAAGTAATAAAACACAACTTAACTCTGAACCACTTGTCATGACTGTCAGAGTTATCACGTTAATTGTTAAATAGGATTTTCTACAAATATACAACATATAAAAACTGTTAAATATATAACTTTAGGCTTTTCAAAATACATTTAATGATCTCTTTCAAACAAGTGTTACTTTTGTTTTCTCTTTAATTTGCTTTCTGGTGCTAAATGGTGTATCAGATGAGACATAGGCCACAGATGACCAAACATGCTCTTTGCAAATACTGTATTATCCAACTTTAACTATCAAAAATGGAACTGTAGAAGAGGCATGTTTAACTGGTTAAAACTGAAAATGATTTTAGTACGAGAAAGTCAATCTAAGTACAGAGGAATAAAGGTGCCGTGTAGACAGTTTGTGTTCTTTTTGTCCAAGTTTTTCAACCATAGGTCTTTTTCTCTCAATGGTCCATTATGTTCTCTTGAATGTGGCATTTCAAGAGCAGGTCTCTGAGTTAGTTTTTACTGCAGCTTTCCATAAAGACTTCTGCTGGACAGCAATATCTCAGCTTTGTGAAAGCTGGAATCATGTCTTTGTGGAGACCTCCTACAATTTAGTGACATAACTCAGTTAACAGTAAGATTGTGTCCACTTTAAAATAGATTTTGCTCTTTGGTCTATTGTATATATTGAAAGTATAAGAAAATAAAAGCAATTCAGACAGTTTAGGGCACAAGAAGAGTTTCTCTTTTGCACCTCAGTGTCCTCACATAGGCAAAACAGTCTTCTCTAAGGCTGATTGGGACGATACTCTTCATTGTAGCAGACTCTTCGGATTAAAACATGTAGGTCACAGCAAGTCCAGCAGTGGTGTATAACGCAGATGAAACGTTAACCATGAACTTTTTGTATTGCTAATGCCCAAGCATATATCTTTTTCTATATTCCTTAGTCCAGTGATCCTTAGTATGGTAGAACAGACTTTAGCTCATAATGTAGAGAAATTATGCTCTCATTCATGAGATACAGAGAAACAGACAGTTGAGTTGATGACATATAACGGATGATAATCCACAGCAGTGAAACTTGACTAAGTAAAGTAGCTCGCACAGAGCCTAAACCACTCCTACGAAGATTCTGTGTTGCTGCATTTGTCAGGAGACCTGCAAATCAATAAGAACAAATGAGTCAGTTTCTTAATTTACAATCTTGGTTATCTTTGCTGCCTGTTATTTTAAAATATACTGTAACTCAGATTTTTCAAGGAGACAGGTCACGAATTAGAAGATATTTATTTTTCACAGCAAATATTTTCCATGAGAAACAACATAGAAACAAACCTATAGTTAATTTTTTAAAAATAAAAACTTCAATCATTATTTCTAATAAATTAATTACTATAATGATAATTTACAATATTTCGATATTGTCTACTTTCTACCAAGCTCCGTGCACATAAACATGGTATCACAGAACGTTCTTTTACCTGCATTAAAGTTACATATAAAAATATCCAATACATATTTAGATTAGACTATTACTTTTTATGTATAGGACACAATGAAAAATGGACATGAAAGCCATGGCCATTTGTTAAAAATGCAGAAATATTTATACTGAACTTTTCTGCCTTTAAGTTTCCAAAGCACACTAGAGTGTGCCTAATTTAATCAATACTGCCCTCTAGCGATGCTATTACAAGTGCAAATTAATGTAAATAATGTTTATGTAATAGTTAATTGAATCAGAAAATTGTTTTAGTTACACAGCAAAAAAACCCCAAAAAACCAAAAGGGTTGAAACTGGGCAAAGGAGAATGTAATGGACCTGTTTAAAAGACACTGTAATTGAAGCAGTGGTTTGAAAGAGGAACAGAACCAAAGCTCACGCTATTAAAGAAAAGAAAGAATACTGAAGACATCACAAACACAAATGAGAAAGTAATGATTGGTTTATACAAAAGGACTCAGTTACTCATGCTCAACCAAAATATTAGTTTAGAAATGTTTTCAAAATTACACAGATACTATACAAGACAAAATGTTTTGAGGTATATTAAGCAAGCATAATTGTTACAAAAACGCTGTTTGAATGTTCAAACACTGTCTTCTGCTTTGGCTTTGTTCTGTCTTCAAATAGTCAGAAATGTTATTACTGATGGAAATACCATGCGTAACTGCAGAACATACTGAACAGTGAATGTGAAGGAGCAAAATAAAAAAAAAAATAAAAAAATCCAATTTCCATGGTTCAAGCCATGTATTAAATTTAGAGTTTTTAACCCAACCCTCAGAACAGTAAATGAAATACCTGCCTCCAAATCAATTTAGTGACAGCTTGAAACATATAGATCTCTCTATATATGTATGTAGAAAGAAAGATAGACAGAGAGACAGACAGATAGATAGATGAATACTTTCCTTATAAGGCATAAAGTGTATGTCATAGATTTCTGCTTTTGTCCTCTCACCTTTTCCAGGAAAAAACACCCAGAAATCTTGCAAACAGCCTTTCCTTTTCGGACTAGTGATCAGATCTCCAAACCACATGGCCTCAGACAGGCTGAAGGCAAAAAACCTGGTTGATTATTGTGGTATATTCCCCTTTTTAAATATACATTCATCAAGAGAAATTGCTTTAAAGTTTTGCTTCTATTAATTGTTTCATTTCTCCTTTATACTCTTTCTTGGGGTTTCTGCTATGCCCCCTATTTTTCTTCCCATTAGAAAAGAACACAACTTTTAAGATAGTAATACTTTTTAGGCAGTGAGACACAAAGCAAAAGATTTATGGTTTAGTAGGTCTGAAGGCAAACTACTATTGTGTTAAGACTTAGGCTGACTTAGCTCCATCTTTCCTGAATTACACTGGAATGGCCCAAAGCTAAAAGCAACAGCGTAAACTGCTGATGGACTGTGTGTAGTGTTTTCATAGTGTGTATCTCTACCATAATTTTCCCAGGATGGAGAGAGAATTCAGGTACAATCACAATCGTTTGCAGATACCTACTGTTTTGTCACTTTATGGATATAAAAGATTCCTTCCTGATTTGCTATCCCTGTCTCCACTTTGCACATCCCTGCTGCTTGAATATGGTATCAACAGCTTAAAAGAAGGACAGAAAAGGGGAGACAATTAAGCATTTCAGAAATGCTGAGGCAGGGCAGAGAGCTGGCTTGAAATAAAGTGATGACAGGAGAAGGAATAGGTTAGAGAACAGGAGGTGAATTTACAGCTTTGGACAATGACAGGAAAAAATGGAATGAGAGCAAGAAAAAGGCACAGGTTAGTCAGGGAACTTTAAACATAATTAATTAATGAAGGCATAAAAAAGAAGTTAGATAGGCAGGCACAGCAGATAAGAAAGAGAGAGAGAATAAGAGAGAGCATGAAGAGTCCAGAGAAGAGGAAGAATACAAACCTTCCCTCCCACCTCCTGTTTTTTTTTTCTCCTTTCACTCCTTACTACAGGTAAATTAATCACTCCCCAGAAAACAAGACCGATCAAGCAAGAGAAAAGAAGGGTTCCCAAAATGACCACAAAAAGGTCTTGTTTATATTTATACTCATAGTTCAAACCATGAACTATGGTTTGAAGGGCAAGTTTAAAGGAAAACAATGGTCTTGATGACAGGCAACAATTTCTAGAATGCTAATTAGATCAATAAATTGCAATGAAAACAGCAAATTCAATAGCTGCATACACAAAACTGCTTTAAAGTTTGGGAAAGGTGTGTTGGCATTGTTTGTTCCTTTTTCCTCTTCAAATTAGGAAACTTGCAGCAGCATAAAATTCAAGAGAGACTGGGTACCTATCACGTAGTGCAAGATTTTCTTTGCTGTCCATCTCTAAACAGGACTCATGTCAGTTCTGGGTACATTGAACAAGTTTCTTTGTCACTGACCAAGTTCCTATGTGCTCCACAGAATTCTGCTCTAGAGGAAAAATTATTTACCTGACTGCATATTAATAGATAGTCCAAAATTTAAGAAACAATACATTTCATATTTATCTTAATATTGTTCTTAATATTGTTCTAGGATGGCTTGAATATGTCTTGAGAATGTTTGGCTTATTAGAGCAATTATAAAACAGTCCACTGAATTTATCTTACTCTGGAGGGAGTAAATTAAGGGACAGCGTATCTCCAAGTGTGTCCTGGTGTCACATAAAAAAAAAATTAATTAATTGGTTCAGTCCTATGGTCAAAGACAAAGGAAACAAGTTATGCAAGTCACCTTGAGAAGATGGGAATATGTGGTACTTTTCTGACTTACACAGGCTTTTATCAAAAGAAACCTGCCCAATAACCTGTGTCTGTCTTTCTGTGTAGTATCTAGAATTTAATTTAGTGGCAAAGTGTTTTAATTTCTTATCATAAACCAGAAAATTGAGCTAAGCTTATTGTAAATATTTTCTTACTGGCAAATATTTTCAGAGTCAGGACTGAGTTTCAAGCATGTCTGGCCTGACCTTTTATTTTAAATGGAATCCACATAAATACCAACAATTCTATGTCGAGCCTGGTAAAGATTTAGCAGCTTCATTTGGTTTCCAATATGTGTTTTTAGAATAAAAACGAAAGAGTGAACTAAAGTAGGTATTTTTGCTGCAGAAACCAAATACTTTTACATGACCACCTGTTGAAGTTATGCTGGCACTCCGTGATGACAAGTCTGAACTATCTGTCATGTTTCCAGCACTGATTTCTGAAAATTTTCTGGATGCCTAAAAAGTAATTGGTCATATTAAAGAAGTTTCAGTGTTGCCTAACAGCTGAATTACTTGTCTACACTGTGAATTTTACACTTTCAACTACAGTCTTAAAAATGCCTCTGGGAGTCAGGATTCTGTATAGCACCCATTAATGTAAATGGTGTTTGTTTTTGTTTGTTGTGGTGTTTTTTTTCTTCTTATGCTGTTATATGAAACCAAACCAAACCAACCCCGTAACAGTTTGCACAAAGATAATTCACACAGATAGATGCAGGTTGGGCCACTCTCTGTTCCATAAACCTACTCATGATGGAGAAAGTTCCAAACCTTTTACCAACCGACTGCAAGTCAGATACACAGCATGTCTTTCTCCTCTGTTTCCACAGCTGTCTGTTCTAGATCCCTGAATAAGTAAGCATGTATAGAGCACAAAAAAAAAGATATGAAAGCATTAAAATGCCCAAGGAAATCCTTACACTGCTTTGCAAGATACCTCATGCATTACAGGAATAAAAATGTAAATTTCTGGTGAGGATCCAAGTGGTAGAAATGACCTGTTGCATTTACAAGAACTCCCATAGTTCCTCCTAAAGATTGATTCTGTTGTCCTCCTTTCCTCTTCCTTTTTCCATATTGTTCATATATGCAAATTGAACTGTTTAGTCGTCAGAAAACGAAAAGTTAAACTAACTTTATAGTGCCTGTGGCTGTTGGGAATAAGAAGTATGAAACTACTAAGTAATGCTGCATTCTGTCTCACTGATCTAGCCACAAGAAGGATATTTTCAGAGTTCAACCTGCAATACCCGCAGAACTAGAAATAATAAGACTGGTCAAATTTTGTGTCTGCGCTTGTGGGTGAATGTTTATAAACATTGAGTGCATAAACAGGTCTGCTTTCCTGTGTTGCACTCCAAGAAAGTAACATTCACGAATTACATGTAGCAGAAGTCAATTATTAGACACCTTCTAGGAGAACATGCCCTTTCTTTAACACCCACTCTTTGGGTTTTTTCACTTTCATTATTCAAGTTAGACACAGAAAGAAGTAATTATTCCAAGTCTGAAACTCTCCAAATGAGATTTTTTCTTTCCCCTAAAAATTATTTTAATATCAATAACGGGTCCAGGACTAAAAGCCAAAAGTTTAATTTCCCCTTAAATAACACTCTTAGCCCTATTTTCTCAACTTCCCCATACCACCTGCCAGGATTACCATCTTGATTATTAATTTCCTTTTCTGTTAAAATCCTGGTTTTTTCTCATATTACCTTTTCTGAATTTATAAGATCTTGTAATGTTCTGGCTCAGATCATATGCTACTTCCTTCTACTTCCTTCATAAACAATACTAGTTTATAAACATAAACAATACTGCATTTATAATTAGATAATCCTTACAGTGAATGAAAATGTAAGAACCAAGTGTTGTAACCCATTGGACCCTGGGTCATGTAGGTGACACGTGTTTAAGAACTCAGGCTTAGGCATATATAATAATGCAACTTTCAGCCTGGAAAAGAGGAGGCTGAGGGGAGACCTTAT
>BJBW01008297.1:37549-75309 GCA_004320125.1 Scolopax mira
TAGGTTGACGGTTGGACAAGATGATCTTTGAGGTCCCTTACAACCTAGAAGATTCTGTGATTCTGTGATTCTGTGAACTTTGCTTTGCAGCATCTGAACATATGCAATGGAAAAGCAGTGGAGGTGTCAGAAGAAACTTAAGCAACAACATCTGTGCTCAGAATGTTCAAAGCCCCTGAGCCCAAAGGTGATCATGGGGGATTTTGGGATGGAGTAGCATTTGGAGCTTTTGTGGATAATGGAAGGGTCATTCTGCTGTCATTCTGCCCCCCAAGAAAGTCTAAAGCCAGCTCCTTGAAGCAATGGGGATAGAAAAAGGGAATTACTCATCCTGTAAGGCATAACAATGCAAACCAGTGTGTTTTTCTCTCTCATGTGCTGAGTGAAAACCAAATACACTTAACAAAACACTAGCTAAAGGCCTTGAGCAAGTAACCCATTTGTATCTGATTTCTTTTTGCTCTTTTAAAATGGTTAGAGGCATGCACCTATATAAAGCGTAGTAGCAGGTAAAACTTAGAAAGATTTGTAACTGGCATGGAATTGTAAACTTGAAAAATGACTACTTCTCTACCTCACTTTTCAAATAAAAGCAACTGCAATATTAGCTCGATTGAAAGTGTAGAAGAATAGCCAGGGGCTTTCCTTAGGGTACTGAAAAAATAACCTGGATTTACCATTCCTGAGACTCTTCTCTAAGGTAGGAGACAAGTTCAGATAAAATCACCAAAGCATCTGAGAATCTATTTGTATTTAAATACAGTATCTTGATGTATACTGAATTCATATGAAACACATGAATATTCATACCTATATACCTATATTGAAAGCATACTCTTTAGAGATTCTCAAATCTTAACAAAGACATAACCTTAATGACATTAAACGTTCTTGTTGAGAAAATTCCTTAAATATTTCCATATGCTAATAAAAGTATATTAAATACAATGGTCTTCCATAAAACAATGCTTGTATTGCCACAACAGAAGAGTATGTCATGAAGAGGGTGATGTGAGTTTTAATTATAAAGACTAAAAACCAGTCTTGCCTGGTAAAAGCCTTGCCTACGTAAAGTTTACTAGTCTACTTAATGGAAAAAAAAAGAACAAAAAGAACAACAACCCACATCAGCCAGTGCTGAAGTCCACAGACAAATCTGAACTGTTACTTTTTCTTCTGTAATTAGGAGATTGTTCAGAGGCATCTGTGAGTGACATCTGATTGACAGGCAGCCGGTCTGGTGCAAGGTTAGTCTCACATTCACAATAAAAATTCAAACAGTGATTTCCTAAAACTGATGTGAAAATAGTTAAATTTAAATGAATAATACATTGAAAAGGCAACCTTGTTTTAGAGGGAATATTTAGGATAGTTCATCCAATAAAAGAGATAATTCTGACTTACAAAGCATGAGCTTTAATTAGGAAGTTCAATTGCTAGTGAAGGAACTGAACAGTCAGCGTTCACCAGTGAGATACTCTGTCTGCTTTGTGTATTCCATCTGAGAACCTATTGCTTGAGAAAGCAGTCCTGTTTTGTATGATTCCAAAAAAGCAGTGTAGCGTAGTAGATGACTTTTAACAAGCAATCTTTGTACATATATTGTGTATGGGAAATAAATTGTAGTATTTAAAATTAGCCTCTTTAGCTTTTTTCTGTGACTTGAGGAGAGAATAGTAAGTAGACAACTGCAGGGAATAGGGGTAGAGGAATATTTATATGCAGGTCAGGTAAGAAGAATGCAGGAGAGCTTTTATTCTCTCATAGCACTGTTTGAAAACAAAAGCAAAAACATACATAGCATTCTGTAGAAATGACATACAAGTATCCACTGCAAACACAGAAAAGCAATTGTGGTCTTCAACAAAGCTCAAATATATGGACATGAAAATAGAAGAAAGCCCATCACTGCTCAGTCCTTAAGCCCACTGCAAAGAAGGGCACATTTTCTAAAGCAAAAATTTTCTAAACCAGAATTGTTCTTAGACAGTCCTTTAATATGTTCAAGCAAAAGAACACAAGTATGTATAAGCACAAATTATTTCAGTTTTTTAAACCTTGATTCTTGCAAAACCAAAAATTCCCAGCCTAACAGATGGTTACATCCTTGTTAAAAGGTTTATGAGTTCCTGTCCTCAAATACACATTGTAAAATGTGAAAAATCTCTCCCTCAAGCTCCTCACCACAGAAACAGTGAGGTTCTTCAGGAAAGTGAAATGTATATACTTAAAAAGTCAATGTTCCTGTCTTCTATCAGATTAAAACTGACTTTTTTTAGCTATCCTTCAATCTTTCATTCAACCTTAAACATTCTGAAAGGACAGTGGAAAATTTAGTGACTGAACAAACTATTTTCTTCAAGATTTAGGGAGGGGGAAGATATTCCTCAACAGGGTAAAGGGAAAATTGAGAGGAGTAGAGGATTTTGCATACAGCAATATATGTCGATCCTCTGTTTAATGAGAATCATATCCATGCACCTTTGCAGACTTTCAAGTCCTCTCGTACTTACTTTCAGGAAATACTTTATGGTTTTTTTGTGATATATTCTCATAATACCAACTAAAATAATCATTTGTACATCTATGCCCATCCTCTAGTTTTAAGTTTTGCATCCCTATGGCAAAGCTGCAAAGAACGACAAGACAGGGAATTTAAGGATCATTATCCCAAACTAGCCAATTAAAATATTTTTAATCCCTTGGTGGCAAAGCAGACACCTAAATGCATTATACTGTGTGGCATTCTGATTAACAGTGCAAATATATTTAAACCTAACACAAACTAGGGATGCATAAAATGCAGTAGTTCAAAAATCAACCAGTGTGTCACTGTCTACTGGAGGTAGAGCGCTCTGTACCCTTTGCAGCATATTGCAGCTAAAGTCTTTGGCAAGATCACCGCTATTCTCCCTACACCATTTCTCTGATATTTTGGCAAGCAGTGCTGTGGTGATCAGATTTCTGCAGTAGATTGAAAACAAACAACAAAAGAGGAAAAATAAACTGTGGCAAATGTCAAGGAATTTTCTATAATTTACAACAGATTTTACACACACAAAAGACAGAACTATGTAAAAGCAGCTGCAATAAAACTGTCGGACAGTAGGAGAGGAAGTGAATTTGTTCTTCTCTAGACACACAAAGATATCAGTCTTGGAGAATCTACCACCTTACCTAGTTTCATGTGCCTCTCATAGAGCAGGCGAATACCCTACCTTGCAACCTTGTAGTAACCTTTCTCAATCGGATTTTAGGGATGCCTAGCCCACTGTCTCTTCCATGACAGCCCTTACACTCCCCGTTATTACAATGGGCTTGGGTTATTACAATCTCCTAGAGTTCAGTTATGTCTAAACATAGATTCTTTATGCCTGTGGGACATCCTTGGACATCTCTTCTGATCCCCACATGCTGCTTTGATAGGTCTTGTGTCATATATTTGGGCTCCTGAACACATCTTAGATTCTTGGAGCACCTAGGCTGCCCTGGATACATGAGTTCAGGGAATTGAATTCTGCCCTTACTATCTTTTTTCAAGATGAAGAGTCCTAAGAAGCTCCTGCTTGTGACTCAGTGAGTCTTATTTGGTCATGAGTGACTCAATAGACCCTACAGTAACTCCACATGCATCACTGCACAAAACATATTCTTGTGACTGAGCATTTCTTCCGGGTTGAGTGACACAGATGACAGGGAAGAGGAATAAGACACCAATCTTGTGATCAGTGCCTGTACTAAAGAAGCAAGCAATTACACTTCAGTTAGCTAAGGCTACAAGACAGACCATGAAACATTTTGTGGATCTGTCCTTAATACAGGAATGCCATTGCAGTGATTACACAATCCTAGAAGTTCAGGAGGATGGGATCACAGATAAGTGTCTTATTACACTAAACACCTGTCATTACAAGCGTTATGAGAGCTGTCAATTTGTTTCTTGGAAACATTTATTGGACCTTTGTTATCTTTCAAGCTTGTTTTCACATTATAATGACAAATAGCAACATTAGACCCTGAGAATACTTCAAAAATGACTGAGCTATTTAAGAGATACTTCTGAATTAAATCAGAGTAAAATGCAATCTTCCATTCCTCACTTGTTCCAATCGTAGGTGTAGAACAGAACTTGCTGGTTCATAAAACAGTTACTCAGATAAAAGTCAATGAACCTGAGAAGGAAATAAGCTTCAGATGAAGACAGGGATCAAGATATAGTATTGACAATGTCATTACCGAGTCCAGGGTGGTGGATCACACAATACTTGTGCTATTCATCACAGAATCATTTCGGAGTTCTTAATCCAATCCAACAAACCAACTCCAGGAACCACTAACACGAAACTTAGTTTTTAATATATCTTATACTTTAGGACTTTACTATTTTCATTATGGTAAGTTTTTGCTGAGAATTCACAGATTTCTTTTTCTCATCATAGATTTTCTCAGATTTGAAAAAAATATACAAGAGATTTTAAAGACTTCAGCTGTTGGCAGTATCAAGCCCCTGGTTCCTCTGATCTGTCTGGGTTTGTGAGGGGGAGGTTCTCAAGACAGAAGGAAGAGATATCACTATGTTTTAGCAGTTACAGGAAAGTACATCAAAGTTAAGGGGATAGGTCCTAAAATATTAACTATAGTCCAGATGGCCTGTGTGGGTGAAACTTGAGAATGTTTTATGAGAAATCACACAAAACTCAGATGCTATAGAAACAAGAGACGAAACAGAAAAAGAGGAAAATGTATTGCTGACTCTGCCAGACATGCTAGGCAACATTTCATAAATATCAGATGGAACAAGTCAGGATCAATCTTTCTTTTTAGGTCGGGAATTACATGTCATATAGAACAGGACTAGTGCACAAATGGTATCATATGGTTTGACTTTCTGCTGTCAGATAGGAGACCTCTATGTTCTCCTCAGAATAGGCATTGTCTTAGGCTATGAGTTTCTCAGAGATGTCACTCTGTCAGGGTTAATTAAGAAGGAATAGTTTGTTTCTTTGCCATTGGCTCTTTTTCACTAATTAAACAGAAATGGAAAAAAGAGGCATTTTTTTTTACGTGGGAGATGAAATCTGCTCTGTGTAGGAGACAATGTGGGTGTGTTCCACAGATCTGTAATATTCGCAGGGACCACTCTGGGAATGACATCACAGCAGGAAAGTGCTATTGAAAGACAGATTTGCAAGGTGCAAGCATAAAATTTGCCCCAGCAGTTACATCTGTTTGTAAGGCTACATACAATGATTAACTCTACTTCTAAGGTGTTTTATCACAGGTAGACTCAATGGGTGTAAGAACATGTAAAAATTATTTTGAATAATTTTGCTTAAGGAAAAAAGTGTTGCTGCAAAAGTTAAATTTTCATTTTGAAGTGAAAAAATTACTTTTAATTTTGCTTCCCAGGAGTATCACTGTGTAATAACATAAGCTATTATGAGTATATACTATTAATTCTGACTTTTATTACTTAAATAATCAGCCTCACTTATTAGTTAGAACTGACTGGGTTGTCTTATTTTCAGTCTCATATTGTTATCTGTTTGTGCTGTGAGGAAACTATGTAATATGTCTATCTGAAAAATCTGAGCTTTTATAATTCTCTGTTGACCTTTGTGCACCTAAAAGCCTAACTTAGGATTTTGTTAGTCAAGGACACTTTTTATGCAAAAATAGACATTTTGAGGAGGCAATACATTATTTTTTTAGTGTATACTGCAACTGCATACACATATCTTGGTTATCTTATTTAGGTTCCTCCAGTTAGAATGCATAAATGATATTAAATGCTCTAAAAATGTATAGTCTGGTAGTCTTTGAGTGAAAAATACAATTTCTTTTATCATGTAAATGAAATGAAACCTTACTTTTTGGAAGGACCTGTCTCTCCTTTGATCATGGAGAAGGCACCTAGTTTGTGAAGGCAAGTAACTGGTTAAATGCCTTATATAGAGGAATGGATCTTTTTTGTTGTTTTTTTTTAATAAACAACTGTATGCTAAGAAACTTCTAAAGAGAAGATGATGTTTTCATCTTCCTAGAAAAAATTATTTCAAGCTAAGATATTAATAGGAAAACAGCTGTTTTTCTAATTAGTACATTTGATGCTTAGCTCTTTTCATTACAGCCCAGACAGGGGACACTTTGATCTACATGTTTTAGTCAGTGTTAAGTAGCATTAAGCCCTAATAATTTAAAAATAAGACAATCACAAAATAAAATGCAAACCTGAAAGGTGATTTGATCAATACATCCTATTATAACACATCAGTAGGAATGAAACACATCATAATTGCTACTGATATGCCATAAAACAATGTCATAAGAGTAATGAATATGAGAAATGATGTGATATAATTAAAAAAGTTTATTTTGGGTTCCAAAATTAAAAATATTTAAATACTTCAATGTGAAAAAGAAGTGAAAATTCCAAGTTATAACAAATGCTCACTCTCATTCTTTGTTGATTTAACATTTGGGTAAGGAGAGTTTGAAATTATTCCTGAATCTTCTCCCTTCCCTTTTAAAAACTGCACACCATCCCACTATCTGACTAAAAGGTAAGGGTGAAGAGGGTTCACTTTTTTACAATAAATGTACTGTCAAGTCTTTAAATATACTCTGATAAACTGTGCTTAATTAACATATGGTACCTGTTCTTCACACAGACTTTCAAAATGGTGAACAGCTATATCACTGGGTAATAGAAGATCTTTTCACCATGATTTTCCATTTAAAGGTGTACTTATATTGATATTTGATTAACACTAGTGTTCTATAAATAGCAGAGTATTTATATAGCAGCATATTCCAACAATAAACTGTTCCTGGGAATTTTCATTCAAAATCTGGCACTGTCAGAGATCTGACACCTGGAATGCTTTGGACTAACTCCAGATGGAGAAAAAAAAAATAATTTGCCAGAGGTAGTCTTTCTCAAAGATAGACCAGGCATCCATAGCCAAGCACATATAAAATGCAATTTGACCACTTTGCCATCAAAATTAACAAACAGGGTGACATGAAAATGATCCTGTCATTCCTAGCAATGACACTGCTCTGTTCACTTCTGAGATATACAGTTGTTTAACAGGCCAAAACCACACACATTAAAATTTGGAAGAAAAAAAGATATGGATTATAAACAAACATGATTAATACAGCTTCAGATCTGTATTAATGTCAATTAAGAGATAAATACATTTTGATTTAAAGCCTTACACATAATTTGATCTGAAATTAGTGCCAAGATTCATCAAAAGCTGTCAATTGCCATTTGCTGTGCTAATTTGAGACATTCATGTACTTAAATACAAGAATACTTTTTTGTCTTTCTGCAGTCCTGCAGATTCTCCCGAGACCATTATAACTGGAATATTTCACAGACATTTCTGTAAAGGATATTCTGCTCATAGAAATTATAACATATAGTGTCCTAAAGTGAAAAGCATGGCAGAACATTCCTGTCTGTGAAGTTTGTTACTGGAAAGAAGTATTTTAATCTCAAAATAAGAAAGATAAACTGAACACTTGGCTAAGTCCTTAAGGGTTACAAAGTGATAAGTAATTAAAATAAATGTTCCTGTTGCTATATAAATGCAATTATTTACCTGTTGGTTAAATTTCTGCTATTGAATATCTATAATAAAAAGCTTTTAATTTAGGATTGATTGACTGTATAAAGAAAGACTGTAGATGTTACAGTTCAATTCCTATTGAAAATCAGGCATATGGTCTGTTGTAGTATCTTAAACATCAGCTAATGTCCATACTTTATTTTAAATATAGTTCACATCTATCAATCACCTATAAACTGAAAAGAAAGTTATTCACTGGGATTCTGAAGAGGCAAAAAGGCACTGTAACACTTTATATCATAGAAAGAGATAAGAGGACTAAGGACATATTTAGGTGCAGTATCTGGAAGCAGCATGACTGCTAGCATAGCAGAGATATAAAATTTTATTACATCAGAGAAGCACTTAGCTGAAATGTATGTCTGCAGGTTCTGGTTAGTATTTATTTGGCTGAAGTCTTGCAGTGAAATATCACAATATCAACCTAGGGGTTTTTTTTGTTGTTTTTTTTTTTTTTATGAATCCCTTCAATAAAAGAACATCCTCTGTGTAAGGTTGCAGTTTGATTCTTCCTCTCTCCTTGCAGTGTTCCTGGCTGCACAGTGGTACATCTAAACCAAGAAAGGCTTACTCTTTGTTCTCCCTTACCTTAACTCTAGTCTAGAGACAAAGTAGATTTCAAGTCCTACATTGAAAAGAGAATAGAACATGAGTTTCTTGCCTCATTAGTGACTATTTTTATTTAGATCTCACCACTAAGTCTAAGGGTTCAGTTCATTACCCCCATCAAGGTGTGTGTAGATGCATTAGTGTACTGAATGCTGATAGACCCGAACAGGCTCCAGTGATCATGGATGCCTGCATACCTTTTCACCAGGAACTGCAGCTCCAAGTAGTGAAACAGACTGTCAGCTCTGGAACTACCTCACACTGGGATAAATTGCAGCAGACCAGCCACCTCTTGAAGAAAATCAATCTTTGACAGCCTTCTGCCTTACAAGTACTATGTGACAAAAGTCTGCACGCAGATAGGTAGCACAGAATACTTGACTTTGGATAAATTGACTCGGTAGAGGTTTGGACAATCCAAAACCCTCAAAGTTTCCAAGAACAATTTGTCCCCTGGCAGTTAACTTGCAAAACGACATTCAGACTGCACGAAACCTTCTGAGGGATTAGATTCTGGCTTTGACTCCTCTGCAGTATTGTTACAAAAAGGTGGCAGGTGCATTCTTCTCTTTCTCTGGTTTTAGAAAAAATTACCTTTGGATTCAGTGCTGTGCGCAGAAGGCCAAAAGGCCTCAGCTCCGACTTAAGTGAAGGAATATGCACTTACTGGGTATCAAACATACTTGGCAATAAGACAAGCACTAAATTGCTCATTTTTGACACAGTAGCCACACCCCTGAGCATGTGCAAAGGTAAAATGATATGCCTGCAAGCAAGTTTCCCAGGAAAAAGAGGTTGTTCATAAAATCATAAGGACCACAGGCATTTGGCGAGGTATTGGTTGAACATAGACTTGGATTTTAGCTTCATCAATAAAACAGGAACAGTATAAGCACAAATATATGAGGATTATCAAGTTAAAACATGATTCTGCTCAAGAAAACCTATTTCTCAGTTTTCTCCCACCAATAATCTGTTTCCACTAACATTTGTGCCTTAATTACCCCAAATCTACTGAAAATCATTTTATATGCACATACTTGGCCTCACTGCTTGAAAGCACTCACTCACCTCTGTACCAACCATGGGCTATATTCCTCAAGAGTTAGGCCAAGGAAGTCAAAGCAAATAAAGATGAATGGGTTCTACCTGCTCTAGGCCTAAATCACTTTTAAATCACTTTTGAAAATGATCCTGAATATTTTGACCGCTGTAGCGTAATAGAATATTTACTCAGTAAAAATCACTCAAGTGCCTTTCAGTGTAAGTATGATAAATACAGCATCAGAAGACTCAAGAGGAATGACTACCCTAGGAGCAAGGAATGCTGACAGGTTTTGTATGTGACGGGGGAGCAGATATATGACTGCACGTCTCTGCATCCTCATCATTCACCAGTCTCACCTTCCTCATTGTCCTTGAAGTATATCTCCACAAAAGATTTTCTCACCAAGAATGAAATCAGAAGGAGACCTAATTTTCTTAATGAAGTTAACCTGATTTGGAATTGCTGAAGCTCAGAGAGTGGAAATGGGCAAAGCCATTTTGCAGATGTTTTTCATAACAAAGCTGCAATGAAGGCAGGCAGGACTGACTGGAATGCCTAAGGTCAGACTTGCTCTCAAAGAGCTCAACCAGATGCTTTCAACAAGCTCTACAAGATGTTCTGGAAAGACTAAGATGCAACAAAAAACAATGGAAATGTTCATAAATGTTTCACACCCTCTGAGGACTGCATTTATGACTCGCTAATGCATACTCTGTCTTATTGTTCATATGATTCTGATATTTGTTAGATCTAAGAATAATAAGTAGCATTTGTTCTGTATTACCTGTAGTAATGAAAAATGTAATTGCGAATACAAGGGAAAGGGACTGTATAAAGAGATGCTGGCAACTTCTTGCAGCAATCTTGTTCTGTCTTTTGAAACAATTACATTTTTGAATTCCCCCAACATTTATACTTTCCCTTGGACTGAGTGTAGCATCTAAAACACCTTTTATGCAATGTAAATTTTAAATGACTCAAGATAGAACAGGATATGTTCTACTCCTGTATGACACCTGCAGGCTGTCTCAAATCTCAGCTTCAAAGGAGACAGAAATGGATGCTTTTTAGCACATCTTACCTGTAACAAGTACACAAAAATGGTGGGAAGAGTGGAGTCTCAGCTCCACCTCCTTCAGCATCAATCAACAATGGTCTATACTACATTAAAGGAGGTGAGTGTTCTGTCCCATATGGAAGTAAAGTATTGCCTGTCTGTGGTGCATCCCAGGGACATGAGATGGAGCTCACGTGTGGCCCAGCACCTCTTATAGCACCTTCCAGCTTCACCCAGCTTTCCCTCTCACCAAGGCCTATCTCGCACAATCCACAGTTTATTTCTAAAGCTAATTTGGGGACCAGTACTGTCCACCAGTTTAATGCCCATGAAGTGATTGACAGATTCCTACTCAATGGGAAAAACAGAGAGACAAATCATGATCCTGAAAAGCCCCCTCCCTTCAGCCCCTGCATCAGTCCAGCTTAGCTGTGATCCCAGGAAAGTGAATGGAAATCATGTGACTCCTTATGAAAAATTAAAGGTTTAAAAGTTGCCTGACTGGCTGACTGCTAAAAGTAGCTTGAAAAGTCTTAAAAAGGAAAAAAGCCCCATTCTCCTGATTTCAAACCACTCCCTCCTAGTTTCAGAGCCACATCCATTCATTTATTTTCCTCTTGAAAAGAAAGAAGGTGAAATCTAAGGCTTTTCTGCTGTGGTTGAGTAGCTATCAAGGGCAGCAGATGTACCAAAAATTTCTCTGTGGTTTTGAACAGCACTTCCTCCATGGCAAGACTCTTTTCAACATTCATGTTGTTTAAAAAAAAACAAAACAAAAAACCCCGAACTAAGTCTGGTGAAATTTCATTTTGGTCACATATTTAATAAAAAAATGAAAGCATAAGCAGTCCATTTGCAGGTCGATGTTGCTAGTGGGTGCTGTGGTCATGCTAATATTAGAAACAAAGGTTGGGTACGAATTATTATATATGTATTTAAAAATAAATAATCTACCATAGTGACCTAGCTGCTTAATTGTAAAGGTTGCACGCTAATTTGCAGAAGATAATTTATTTTCACCTCTATGGTTTTCCCTTGCAAGCAATGCAGGTGTTTGACCAGATCTTCTGAGGACAGAAGCTGTAAGCTTACCTGTAAGCATGTGCAGACTGCTTTCCAAGGGAATCTCTTTCCACCTTCCTCAAACACACATCACAATTACCCCCAGCTGACTGAAATTTAAGTAGAATAAATGAGTGATAAAATGGGAGGTGGAATGGCATGCTGCCCTGTGTGTCACAGAAGGCTTAAAACGGTCTTGTTTGGAGGTGAAATCTTACGCCTCAAGTTAAAGCATAAGTCCCTTAACATATGGAATCTTTAAATGTGTACTAAAACAAACAAACAAAACAACAACAAAAAACCCACCCCAAAAACCAAACCAAAACCAAACCAGAAAAAGAAAGATAACTCACAACTAGAATATCAAGAAGTTTTAATATTCAGTTTTACTAACAAGCTCATGGAATGAAGAGATCCTCCCAACTATGCTACTCAGCAAAGTGATGAATCCTCCATTCAGCTCCTGACCTGTCATTTCTTCAGCCTTTTCTTCACTGCAGTTTCTGACCGATACAATGATGCTGCAGGGAAAGGATCCCTGGTGATCATCAGAATAGCTAGGGCCCAACTTACATCAAATACAAATAAATCAGCTGCACCTTCAGTTGCAGGCAGAAGTAAATGAGATGCCAAGGAAGCATCCAGGGAAGACATGGACATCCACTGACTCCTGTATCATCGAGAAGCTGCATTCTGTTCTTACTAGTGGCTGAAGCTTTGCTCATCCTGACTTTGGCTGTATGTGTGGGTGGGAAGGTTTCGTACAAAAGTCTTTTTACTTGCTATACAATGCAGGCTCCAGGCCTACAATATGCTCTACTAACAAAGGAATATATAGAATTTTGACATCACTAAAAATCATAACAGTGACCTAAAGAAATGTCTATATAAAAAATTTTTTAGCAGCCACAATTACTACATTGCCTTTTATTACTAAAGTTGGTTAAAAATTCAGAAAAAGTCTACCACAAACATTCCTTTTAAACCTCATATAGCCTTTTCCACATTTTTATTTTATGTGGACTTAATTTAGGTTTCTGTCTTAGACAAGCATCATCCTCCCTCATTCTTGTTTGGGGTTTTTTTTTTTTTTTCTGGATGATAAAAAAACAATATATGTATATCTCTCCAGAAACTAAATGGCTCTGTCATTCATAGTGATGGTATCACCAGGACATTGTTCAGGCACTTTGGATGTCACTTCAGAAGCTTATAGAGTATTTCCATTGCATTAGGTACTCTTGACCTAAACGGAAAACTTCAATTTCCATTCAAAAGGCAGAATTCTTGAACTTTCTAAAATATTAGGACTAAATATATACATATGACACTCAAGTTTGAATGCAAAAATAATTCTTTTAGTTGAATCATCTATTTCATGTGCCTGATATGTAAAGTAACCATTCAAAATGATAAATAAGTCTAAAATAACTATTTTCACAAATCTTAGCATTAGTATACAATCAGTTCTTATCTGTACATCAGTTCAGTTCAACTCTCTTCAGCCATTCTGACTTATGTTTTGTCACAAAAGTACAACAGTGAGATAAATCAACCATTTATTTGCTTTATTGCATGAATCTCACAGCAATAAAATGGAATTGATCATATAAAGAAGTTTAAGATGGGTTTTAGTGAATTTTTGAGATGCTGTAAATTAATCATGCACGTTTATATCATATTTCCTCAGGGGAAATACATTTTAATAGATCTTTTCCAAACATTTTCCTCCTTCAATGTATTTATAAATGTTGCTACTATTCTTATTTTTTTCTAAGATGATTAAACCATTATTTTTCCCTAGTGTTGTGTGTTGCAAAACAAATCAAGAAAATCTCTTCATTACTTAGAAAAATACACCACAAAATCACTGGGGAATTTAAAATAAAGGTATGAATATATCTTCAGCAACAATTAATACATTCCTTACCTTTGTTTAAATCAAAATAGATGACACTGCAAAAGGACCCATAAACATGGAAAGCCATACTATATGTAGATGTAATGCTATCCTGTAATAAGTTTTAAAGGAATGAAAATTGAGCTAACCAACTTGTCCTTTGCATCTAATTGTTACTGTCCATAATATAGCATTTTAAACCATTAAAAATGTATTTCATTAATTTCAAAGCCACTTGATTTATAATGCTAGAGAGTATAGACTAAATTCCCATTGGAAAAGTACAGATTAATGATTTTATGTGCACAGATGTAATTTAAAACAGGATTGCTACTAAGTCACGAATAGCTACTGAATGAGTACTGTTAGCACAAGTTCCTCTTCACTTTCAGAGACCTGAACTGCAAAAATGCAGTCTGTGCTTGCTCTTGAGCTCCTCTAATGAATATATCCAATACCTACTGACTTGTGCAAACCGTGGTATTTCTGGTCTAAGACACTTACCACTCTCCAAGAAAATCAAATGTTCAAAGCACGAACCTTTTTGTACTGGTCCCCACAGTAGAAACGAACATTAACAAAAGTAGAGATCTAGGTTAAACTATGACCTTGAAGATGAAAGCACCTTCTCTACCCCCACTCTTAAACAACTTATCAAACCTCACTAGTTTATTATGGAAATACAGGATAAAACCATCTGAGAACAGTGACAGACAAGGTAATATCTATTCCTTTAATAATCCAATAACATGGGATAGTTTTAGTTTGCTCTAAGACTATTACTATTATTTCTAAAGTGACAACGTCACATTTGTGTGGTTCTTTACCATCAGCCCTTAAAAAAAATATGGTGTACATTTATTATTTTATTATATTATGGTGAAGAGCTGGCTGGTGAATCCAGGCTGAAACACTCTATTATCAGATAATCAAAGTCATTATGAAGCTGATTCACCATAACGTGGTTCATGTGAATGGAAAGAATGCATTTTTTTGGCATGGACAAAGGCCAGCAAACCGTATCTGATTTAGAGTACAAGCTCAGGGTTACTAGTGTACAGTGATATGGATAGGGTGAAATCTAAAACAAATTTATGAGACAAACTGGTAGCAGCATGGAAAATAACAGTGAACTTTACTACACAGGGTAGTAGTACACATATAGTACGATTTGTATGGGATTATGTAACAAAAACATTTTCTTTATGTTTCCATAATATAATTTAGTTCACTATTATTGAAATGAAACAGCTCACTGATCTGATAGAAAATAAACTCATTAAAATAAGTGGGAAAAAATTGTCTGTCAGATCAGTGAGAGTGAGAAATTTATGGACACAATTGCTATTTGCAAGAAACAGACATGAATTTCCAGTCAGCCCTAGAACCTCCTTTTCAGAGGCAACACATTGCACCTGAATGCAATCTTACAGCACATCCCAAGAAAGATAAATACAAGGGTAACGACTGGGAGATGTATATGCTAGAAAAACTTAGTGATCAAAAGTTGTTTATCTTGCAGCTTTTACATAAGCAAAATAACTACTGCTTTCTACAAATAGTTTGTACATACAGGACTCAAAGGAGGCCATGTCATCAGATATGTAGCATTCACATATTCAAATTGGCCTTTCCAAGAACCATAAGCTTCAGCAGAAGATTTACAATATTTGAAACAATTAGCACATGATTTCTAACAAGGCTATGTTAATGGGGACTGGGTTTCCCACCTCCCAAGCAACAAGCTAGTTATTTGCAGACTACCACACTTTTCATATTATAATCATTCATTAAGTAAAATTAACTTCACTTTACAAATGCTACATACCAGATGTTAAAGGGTTTTCTTAACTTTTACTTATCTTCTTTCCTCTGACATATCTGTTATCTGACATATCAGTTATCTGACATATCACTTCCCACACATTTATAATTGAAAGTTTTGGGGACAAGTAATATGTCATACCTGTACATGAGATGACATAATGGCTGCTGATCATTTTAGATTATTTCTATATTAATCTGCATTGATTTTCTACATTGATAGGAAAAGTAACAGCTGATACTAAGGTTCAAGATGGCAATTCGTAATTTTGAAGAGGAGTCACAAGAGTCATCCAGCATCCATGAAACCTGTTCCAAAGAAAGTTTAATGATGAAAAGAAGTATTGGCCTTCAGTCCCTGTCATTTAACAAGCTAACAATGCTTCATTTTCTTTGCCAGCAGTGAGAACATTTTGATTTACAGTGGATAAAACAGGATAAAATGTTTACAATTCAAGCTGGACAGTCTTTCTTCAGAGACAGACTAAGCATATCCAACTCCTGGCTGAAGAACTTTGAATTTATTGTCTTATAAGAGGTCAAGCTTGTCAGCTATTGTTGGGATGGCTCACCCTGTATTGCACTGTCCACAGCATCTGGGATGAAAGGATTAGTGAATCACCTCTTTCCACCATGTGGATCAATAGATAAAACATGCTCACACATGCCTCTGAAGTTCCTTCAGGTTATGATTAACGAGTTCATGATGTGTTCCTCTTACCTTTTCAGTTTCCTCACTATAGTTTGAGCTAAGAAAAACC
Organism: Scolopax mira; assembly: GCA_004320125.1. Taxonomy (NCBI): domain Eukaryota; kingdom Metazoa; phylum Chordata; class Aves; order Charadriiformes; family Scolopacidae; genus Scolopax; species Scolopax mira. The sequence goes on from BJBW01008297.1 coordinate 53,451, forward strand.
CATAGTTTCTTTGCTCTCATGAAGCCTGAGTTTGAAGCTGTTTAATAGCTGCCACAGTTTTGCTCTTTATGAGCAGGATACACCACTCCAGAGAATTTGTTCACTTTACATGACCAAGATATCTGGATAAACACCCCAGATGAATACTGTCAGCAAAAAGCAAGGGAACATGGCTGATCAGGCATGAAAATGAACATTTCTGCCCTTAATTCAGAAAGTCATCACATTACCTCTCAGTCCAAAGAGGCATTTCTATTAGAAAGAACTCATCATGCAAAAGTCAAAGCAATACAATTAAGAACATATCACGTAGCCTTCAATGACATTGAATTACTCAAGGAATTAATCACCATTTTAAATGCTTTTTTATTTTTTTTTTATCAAGAGGCAATTTGTGATATCAAACACAAGCTACTGGAGGGGATGCTTTTAAATCCATGTATTCAAGTTACTATTCATACATGTTACCATTTGGGTGGTAGTGTATGTACCAACGGATATACTGCCATATCAACCAAAGGTGATATGATACCTAAAGGTAGATGATTTTTGCCTGTTTATTGAAATAATTTACTTGCACCTTCCAAAAATACAAACTCTTTTCAAAAGAAACTTCAAATGAAGTTTGCTGTAAAAGTTGGCTTTCTGAGTTGAAGATGAACTGTTTTTCCTTCTATGACACAGAGCATTGTTCTTTGACAATGACATTGTTTTCAATTCAACAGCCGCTTCAGGCTGTATAAATTTAACCATTCTATGGTGCAAGATAGTATAAACTTCTGGAATGGCACATACCTTATACTAATGTAATACATAGAGACACCAAAGAAAATACCTGAAGGGCATTTGTGTTCACAGTGACAGTTTAAGTAATCAAATCTTGTTGATCCACCAAGACCGAAAAATCTTGAGATTCTTTTGTTCTCTGTCAGATGTCTTGTTTTTAAATACTGTGACAATGATGAAATCTCCATTCTTTCAGAAGCTGGCAGCTCTGAGCATGCTACACACTGTAGTACTGAAGTGACTGAAGCAAAGCCAAACATCATATTTGTCATCACATTTCTGCATTTCCATTTTCTTCCCTGGCCCACCATTGGAACAATTTGTCCTTGTCCTTTTCATAAAATGCTCTGTTTCCAAATCACTCCTCAAACAGAACAAGCTGCCAAGAAGACTGAAAGGCACATACAACATGGTCATTATAGGTTGTAATGAGTGCTGTGGGTGTTAGCAATAACAATGGGTGCATTTGGTGTTCCAAGTCAATGGTACTTTTCAAGATTATATTTGTACACAGGGCTACTTGCAGTCTATATCATACACCTTAAATAAGGATTTTCTCTGAGGTATACTAGGCATACTGACCAAGGAGGCATAATATTGTTTTATTAGCAGGCCATGGGGATCATTCATTTCTGCATCATTTCACTACTGGTTTTTCCTGCATTACTTTATGATGTCATTTTCAGGCTGAGGTGATGTACCAATTTCTATATTGGGTTACATATATCCACCATAGACATCCCAACAGGGGCACTCAGGTTTCTGTATGGCAATTTTAGAGGATGTATATAGGATTTAATGTGTATATCAATATTTAGCATTTTAAATGTTATCAAAGTAGTGCTTTTACCCCAGTGGCAAGCATTTTCAATACCCCAGCATCCTTCTCGTTTGAGAGAGATATTTTGATAAGCTATGTGCACACACAGCATATACCATAATCATGTTAGGAATTACAGAAGTGCTGCCTTCCACATTTTCCATATCTAATACAAAAAGGCCTTTCACCATTCTGGTGGTACGAGAGACTTGTCACTTGTGACTCCCCACTCAAACAGGAGGTACTCTCTGGGAGTACCTATGCCTTGTCATTCTGAATCAGCATCCCTGGAAGAGTACCTTAAGAGCAATCTGGTATTTGGATTCATCTACCTTTCCAGTTCCCCTGCAAGGGCTTCCACATTTTTTCTCATAAAGAAGCATGGGAGTCTCTGCCCCTACATGGATTAGAGGAGGCAGAAAGACATCAGAACAAAGAAACAGAACCCCCTGGAGTGCTCTAAACAGCTACAGTGGGCTCTCTTGGTCACCATGCTGGTTCCACAATCAGCCATCATAAGCATCCTGTGACGCCACTCGGTCTCTGCAATGCTCAAGCCACATTCCAGTATTGTTGGCCCAAGGGACTTGCTTCATAGCTATGCCATGGTATACCTGGACAACATCCTGGAAATCTGCACCCCTTGAGAGGTATTCTCTGCTAGTATCCAGGATGTTTTCAATAACTAGGAACAGTGCTGACTCTGCCAAACTGAAGAAATGTTCCTTTCACCAGCAGAGGTTGGAGTTCCTGGGTTAACTGTGGGTGACATTGACTTGCACATAGACTCCAAGGAGAGTGATGACAGCCCAAGTTGGCAGCCCCCTTCTATCACAGGTGCAATGGTTTTCAGGATTTACTAGCCTTTAGCTGGTAGTTCTAACTCTAAGCGTAGTTCATGAAGATTTCTGGTGTTGTGGGTGCCATAACAGCAGTCACCCAGAAGAGGAATTGATTTTCATGCATGCCTTAAGCACCAGCAGCTTTTGAGAAAGTAAAATGGGTATTCATTGTAGTTCTTATCCTAACCCTGGTCTTTTCCTGTAGAAAAAGATGCTCTAATCTCTATTTTTTTCTCTGGGTAGCTCACCCAATGAGAGGAATTATGCCTGAGATAATGAGCTCCTGGCAATCAAAGCTGCCTTTGAGGAGTGGCAAGACATGTGTGAGGGGGCAGAGGGACTAAAAAGGTGATGACCAATCACCAAAACCTCTCCCTGCTTTGTCCACTGTGCCTCCTTCTTTTTTTTGCTGTACATCATTTTCCTTTGGCATGTAGGAAGGTCAGTGCCTTGTCAGGGAAGAAGGACTCGGGATGCACTGGAATTGGGCTTCAGCACTTGAATGCCCAGTCCTGCAGGTAATGCATGATACAGACACGTGTCTGATTATGTTTGGGTCTGCAACATCTATACTTGCACTAAAAGGCCTCTGCAAAGACCACAGCGTGTCTTACAGCCACAGTAAGAAAGAGGGGCTGCAGTGCCTTGGTGGTATCTTAAGATCTCTCTCTAACCGTGCTATAGATGTAAACACTTGTATTGTTCCTATAGTCTCATTGGAGCAAGTGGGTAGGAAAGATGGATCAACATTTCCATCTCTCTCACGCCACTGTGGATCATGGATGCAAGGAGAAAGAAAGATCTTTCATTTTCATGCTCCAGGTCTTGGGCTAGAAAATGGAGACTCTTGCCATTTACATTGACCCTTTGAGTAATGTGCTGTTACACTGAAATGTCATGGAGTCTTTTACAGATTTTCTCCACCTGGTCCCCAGACAGAGATCTCCCTCTTACGTTTTTACTGCAGGCTTAATTTTTGAAATTTTATTATCTCTCACCACTACTTCAGTGCACATGAGTTAAGCATAAAGGAAGAGCTGCCAAAATGTCTGTTGCATAAGTGCCTGGCACTCGCACTTTGAGGATACACACTTCTTCTCTCCCTTACATGCGAGATCCCTTCTTCAAAATAAATTTTTTAAATATATTTTATTTGCATAATTGATGTATCTCTACCGAATTATGACTTTGAGATTATTCAGTATCAAATTTTTCATTTCCTCCAACAGTTAAAGAGACAGAGTTTTCCACAGGATCTTCTTTACTTTTTCTTGACCTCATGACACAATGTAAGAGAAAAACATTGTGCAATGCAGTTCTTATTGAAGCTTCATCTTTTCCAATGCAAGTTTCTTAACAAACTATTGTCTATGATGATCCTATATCTTCTAACTCTTTTATTGGCTCGCTCACACCCTTTATTCCATGTTGCTCTTTCTTACTTGATCAGACTATTATTATAATTGGAAAATGAAATCTGTCTAGCACATACTCCATTTATTACAACTTGCAAAATATCTCAGCAAAATGTTGATACAGAAAAAGAGTTAATTGTAAAACAAAGTTTTCTGGTGAATTGTCTTTGGATCAGTCTGTCATGTCTTGGAGCTTTGCTCATTGGAATATCTCCTAAGAAAATGTTAAACATTTTGATTGGACTAAATTTCCAGGTTATATATGCTTAAAGTAACAGCAAAATCCTCACAGTTGCTCACAGAAGGTGTAAAGACACAATGTGAAAACAACATTGTGGAAGAAATAAACTGGAAATGAATATGTAATATAATGCAAATTGTAATAGCACCAGTTTTCTGTAATACAAACTGTGAGGTGTCATTAGCAAAACGAGAAAAGATAAAAAGTACAGTAATCTCATAAACACAGAGCAAAAGTAGGAGATGATGTAAGCAGTGTACTAAGAAAAGGACATAGCCTTTTTTGAGAAGATTGGGTCATGATTTGTCTAGGAATATTGGTACAGAACACTGGACAATGCTGTGGTTGTGCCTAGTCATGTGGAAATTTGATTACTACAATGACGATTTATGATTTCTGCCTTGATAGCTTGACAGTGTCAGATGTTAAGTGCACAGGCCCTTACATAACAGCACTGAGATTTTGACCACACAGCTTTGTTGCTGTCACTCTTACACTGGTCAATAGCAACCTTCTGAGCTTTGTCTCTGCAGCATTTTGAACTGTAACATTTCAGGCTGACATTTCTTGCAAGGCATCTGATTCACTCCTCCTGCAGACAGTATACCTGAGCTTCCTCCAGGGGCAGAGTCTTTCATGGTATTATTTCCCTGTATCAGCCCTTGTTTTATCAATCGTTCTCACTATGCCCTTCTGACAGCTAGGTAGGATCCTAGGGATACCAGTCACTGTTAGCTGAACCACCTCTGGACCTTATTTCCAATTTACAGGATACCAGGTGAAATTGGAAAAAAACCTTTATACACTTCTGAATGCAAGAACTGTAATTTTGCTGAGTCCTTAAAAGGTTCTCACGAGCTTGGAAAACTCTGTAAGACCTTCATTTCCCATATGTATACACATAATATCAAGATAAATTCTGGCATGGAAGAAAAATTTTCAACTTTTATAGAAGTGGATTTATTAAATATACATAGGAAGAAAGATACTTGCCATAAATTGTCTGTAGTAATTTTTCATATAGAGATCTACTGGATTCTAATGTATAAATACATACCATATTGCAAGTTACACAGCCCTATTAGACTGAACAGAAAATATGTAGGTCTGAAAGTCAGTTCAATATCAAGTTTGATCTCTGGGTCAGAGAGTTTGCTTTAACTACCATCTGTATCTATCTCAGCTATCTCCAGACGCAGCATAGGACATTTTTCCTTCTTTCTCCAAGGACTGAATGACCTTCCGCCTGACAGTCATTCAAGTGATTCTCTTAACGTTTTGAAGTTAAATGCAAAACATTTCTCAGAGTTATTTCCCACTTGATACTATACACATGGCTACATCTGTTATTCTTTCCTCGTATTTCCCCCTGGCACTTGAAGGACAGATGATAAATCTGGGCTAGATTGTATCTGGCTTTGCATGGGCTTGCAGTGAATCAGACAAAAGGGTACAAGGAGCTCTTCCTGTTTCCTTGAGCATTCAGGCAAGGGGCAGACACGAGAGACAATCTCAGTGTCTGATTTAGTAGAGCTCTGAATGTGCACAATTGGTGTATTTAATATTTATAGAAGTACTGAGTGCCAAAAAAGGAACGAAGGCCATGGTCTTCTGATTGGGTCAGCAGTGAACTTAGGCAACATTTTTTTACGAACTTTACTCAGAAATACAATCCAGAAGAGACCAAAAATACTAGAAAATGTAGTTGGATTTCTTGACTAGATTTAGCCCTCACTTCAAAAACAAAGCAAATGCCAAAACTCAAGCAAAACATTTCTTTCTACCCTCAAAAAAAGGATACAATGACAATAAAATTAAATATTCTGCCTCAATTGATACTCTATCTTGATTTTTTCAATTACACAGTATAGGCAATGAGAAAGACCAGTGCTCAAGTAACACAAACTGTACCCTTTAAAAAGAGAAAAAGCATATAGGACTGCAAGGTTCCATCAGATCCCTGAATATATCAATTTCATCACTTTCATTCAGCCATTGCACCAATCACACTATACATTAAAACTGGAAAACTGGTTGTACTGTTTTAGTTTACTTCTCCTAATTAGAGGCTATTCCAAAGCCTACTTCCATTGACAACCAGAAACCTCTTAATTTTAAGATTACAACTGTCCATGGCTACTACTATAATTTAATTGCACTTGTACCCATATTGTCCCTAAAACAGTTCATGCTCTTTGGTGTTTATTTTCTTGCCTATGTCTAATGTATATTCACATACCCTCACAGGTACAACTAACCATAGCATTCTAGATGAAGTTTCATGTGCAATAGCATTAGTGTTTCTTTTTCAGTCAAGGATGTGGTTCTCCTGGTGCTTCCAAGGGTAAGTAACATTTACCTTATCAGAGCAACTCATATTTGTGGGAAGGCCTGATGCTGAAGTGATGGAATTAATTACAAAAAAAGGATATGAACACAAGTATACTTCTGGGGAGTTGGAGGAAACTGTTATAAGACTATTAACTTTGGGTTAAAGGAGAAAAAAAAAAAAAAAGACAAGTGTTTTTAAGGCATTGGGTCAGAGAAGCTAGATTAAAATAATATTTGTATGAGCCTTGGGAAAAGAAAAGCAGCAAATTGGAAAATAAGACTGTTATTATTAGAGTTAGAAATAGAAAAAAATAAATAAAATTAGCTAAGTAGTTTAAACAAAACAACCAAGGATGGAAACAGTCCTGCATTGTGACTATGAAGTTATAATTGAAGGCAGGGTTAGGCATTTTTAAGTTCTTTGATTAGGGTCTCCCAGTATGCTGTTGGATTGATCAGCCACGGGTGTTTCTAATAAGGATTTAGTGTCCACTATCCAATTTAACTTCACTTGTCAAACAGAACAATTTGAAAACATAAAGCTTTCTATTTGGCACATTGAAACTTAGAGTTATTTTGCCATTACTTTTCAATATTATTCATACTGAAAACAAAACCAAATTAATTTAATTTCAGGACTACAGTTGTGCAACTGTTAATGCCCTTAACAATCTCTATTTTTTCCTTTTTTTTCTTTGATTTTATATTTGCACGGTCACTAAGGACATTGTCAAGTTAATGCCCCATAAAAATGTCATTTGAGTTTAACTTCTTGAAATTCTCAATTTATTCTACAAGGTGTAAGGTTTTACATCTCTGGCAGTTTCCCTGTTTAATCCTAATGTCTCTTTTGTTTTGGTTATTTATGCTGTTTTGAGCTTTTCAAGCAATGTCTTCTAGCTCTCTTCTTGGGATACTTGTTCAAGAACATTTTTGGACATGCAAATTAACTAATTACTTTTGTCTACCTTAGCTTGTCTATTCAAAATTGATACCCTTCATTATAAGCCTCTATTTACTCTCCTTTTTAATTAACTCAATTACCTTACTGTCATGCAATCCAAGGCTATTTTCTACAACTCACATCTTGAGCAATGTACCCACTATTCAAAAAAGACAAGTTTAAAGGCAAATCAGCTTTGTTGGTCACTGGTAAAGGAACCCGGTCACATTCTGAGGGAACTCACTCTTTATGAGTAGCTTTTGTTCAGAAGCTCTAACTGGGAAATGAAACAACTCTCCTGCACACGATTTTCCTAGGGCACACACTGACAAGATTTTGCATATTCAGTCTTAAGAGTGTGGTAACATAAAACTCTTTCATGGCAGGTAACTTTCTGATCTTGAATGCTCCAGGGCAATTACCCTGGAGCTTCCTGGGATGCTCAGAGCAGTATCAGTGGAGCTCTACCTAGAGCCTTCCCTCATAACGAGATGCAGTTTCATATCTGTTATGCTTTGCTTCTTTATTTATCCACACTGCAAAGCAAGATTTTCTCCCCATTGTTTTTATCTTTTTTTTTTTTTTTTTTTTTTTTTTTTTTTTTGTGCCTTCTATAAAATATAAACCTGAGTTTAAAATAATAGAGCCTATGGACATAATTAACTACTGTATACATTGTATCAGTTTTTTAGCCATGCTGTAACAAAGTAATTTCAAAGCTGTTCAAGTTCCCTCTCATGCAAGATGAAGCAGGGCACTGAATAAAACAGGTAACTGTGAGATACAGAAGGAGTGGCAGTAACACATTTGTCTTACTTATTTTCATAGTAAGCTGACACAAAGGAGTTGCTCTAGAATTAATTTAACAAACGTTATGTTCTTTTGCATTGCTCTGTAATCTAAAAGGAAAATGTCTGTGTGATGCTCTTTCTCTGAGGGCTTTGGGTTTTCAGCTATGTAATTTTTCTTTTGAAACCATGACTTTTTTTTCTTAACATTCAGTCAGACTCAGGGGACATCCCATTATTGTTCCATGGTCTGTGTGGTTTCACATATTGGTACTGAATGAAAGGCTCAATGCATTTCATCAGTATGAGTGCACACCAGTACTTTATAGCACACCATTGAGAGGTTATACAACAACCTTAGTAAAGGATACTAGAAGAAGACTATTAATGTTTAAAAGTATCCAAAGCAGATTAAGATCACATAACCAAAGACTACCTTTTACACAGAGTGCTACCCTTTTGACTATCACAGATGCCTCCATCCTGACTGAAAATAAACATTTAAGCACATACTTAGATTTCGGTCAATACGCATATGCCAGTCTGAAAGCAGGACAGTGAATCACATTTCCCAAATTTAGTTGGAGGTGACCATTCTTTGGGGGCATTTCTTCAATATTACTCCATTTCTTTTCATCCCTCATTTGGGGTCTTGCTTTACACTTCTGCAATTCCAGTGTAGCATTCAGCCTCTATAATGAGACTGCAGCATGTGTAAAAACACTTACAAGCAGATTTTTATCTTCCTGTAAATTAGTAATTCTGCAAGAATGTCAAATGGTCCTGCTAAACACAGTGAGCTGGCCATGTCTAAAAATTAACTTTCTAGTCATTGCTCCAGCCCACGTGGTACTTGACAAGTGCTACATGTTAATTATCACATGACTATTATTTATATCTCTATTTCTTGAAACACTATTCAGTCATTAAAGATAGTGAAAAATGGCACTATCCAGAATGAATATGAAATGAATATTCATAACACAGCTAATTGTCACTGACATCCCAAATTTCATTATAATTTCTCTTTTGCTTAGCACTTTCTCGCACTTGCAATAAACCCATCAATATCCTATTTAATTACTGACTGTAACAGAAGTCCAGAAAAAATTATATTTACACAATAGAGTCTACACTTCATAATCAGATGCACAGTTAGGATGTTTGGGGAAATGTTTATTATACAGGTATAGATGTATTTATTTAGCATAAGAGATCTTAATATGCTTAACACAATTTCCCATTTTTTTTTAATATGTATTGCATGTTTTAATTCACAGCAAATTTAATAATTCAAGAGTTTCTAAACTTGTTAGTGGAACTAAAATGAACTCCTTTCTACTGGGTCATTAGGCTTTATTTCTTTGCTCTGTATGTTTCATCATTCCTTTGAAAGTACAAGTAGGTAAATGCAACTAAACAAAAAGACTTGCAAGTTAGCCATTCTATTGTTTAGCAATACCATTCTTTTTTCCTGCAGGCTTGTTAAGCACTTAAATATATATTTGTATTGAGCTAATTTACGCCCATACTTTTTGTATAATATCACCTACTTCATATACACACAGACAATAAGGGAGATTAATTTAAAATGGCTACAGTTAAAATGCTAGCTATATAAAGGCAAAGTGAGATTATTTTAGCTTTAGAAATTGACTTAGGGAAAATTAACACCGTGGAGAAGCATATTAAACACTGCATTGGACCATGCTTATTCTTGCTGCTTCTAAACAAAGAGCTCTTTAATTTAAAATATTTCTGAGACTTTAAAGAGTACTTCTCTTATAAGTACCTACCTTTACAAACACTATTGTTTGAAATGCATTAAAAAAGGAGCTGTTTATTGGCAGCCAACAGTTTTGAACAGAAGACTGTGATAAGAGAGCCTGTCACAGACAGGAAAGCAGTCATTTGGGGGGGAGAAATTATGATGGTTTGATCATGATGTATTTACCAGAGTTCCTGGGACTGTGGGTCAACGGATCCTCCTTCCTGTAAATGGGAAAAAGTCGACCCCTAACTAGAGGGCAGTCAAGCTGCACTGAACTGCAGGCCTAACTACAGAATGCCCACTGATTTCTGCTTGTAATAAATGTCAGCCTCTGAAGCTGTTATTTACAAGCTCTCCCTGTGGTAGCCCTGAGATTCCCAAGGCATCATTGGTTGCAGCATTATGCACAAGTTCTTTCAATTAGAGCAACCAAAGCAACAGAGACTGAAGCTAACAAGTGACAATCTCATAACACTTTATAGTCTGACATTCTTTTTGTTTAATTGATACTTTAATAAAAATCTAAACTATTTCAAATTTCTTAAGAAACTTTGTGTATCTCCTAAAAATAGATTCTCTTGACTTCTCTTAGGTGTGTTATTATTCCTTCTTTTTCTATTCTGCTGCAGAAGACTCACAGATGCATATATGCTGGAATGACAAAAGAGCTGAATGTATGAGAAAGTTCAAGCCTGATCGTACATTTTCATTCTCTAAATAGGGTAACAGGCAATATTTGAAAATACTTTAAAGGAAAAAATTGTGCAGACACACAGTTTATGCTGTCTGTATGGTTCTTAACGAAGCCATCCACAATTATCCCAACTTAAATAAATAGCAAATAGACAAGAACTACAACAAACCACTATATAAGAACTACATCATATAAAGACTTTTTGTTAACAATGAATTTTCTGGTGACACTCACAGGCCTCCTAAGAGGGACTAACAGCTAATGACAGTCTGTCAAAGAAGTTCTGCTGGAGGTCATATTTGATACTTGTGACTTTTATAACAGAGATGTAGGAAAAAAGCTCTTAATACCGGGAAAAGAATGAGTGAAGTGGAAAACTACACAAACTTCCGTGGAATGAATTTGTAAATTTGTTAATCTTCATCTCTACATCTACCTACAATCATCAGTATTTTCTTTACCCATGAATCAGCTAGCTATTTGATACATCTTTATGCAGGAAGTCTTTAAACATGTTAAAGATATATTTTAAGCTAATTGAAGAATACATGTATGAGCATTTGTCTAAACAACATTTTACACAATATTTTAAACAAGTGTTTCCTTGAACTCAGGCTTTCATCATCAGATAATCAGCTGGGACAGAACAGCTACACTGTGGGAGTGCAGAAGTGTGTGAAACAGGGCATAAGATTCAGTTCATGGCAAAGTACTCCTAAAGATGCTGGAGTCACTCTTAATGGCCTGGATTCTCCAGGTAGATCAAAAGCAAAAAAAAAGCAGACAAGACACCTTGAAAATTCAACTGAATCATGGAAACAAGAAAATGTTTTCAAGTGAGAACAATCAGGTTCTGTAGCACCACTGCATTTTTTTTTAATCTTTGTGATTTAGAGATAACTTTTCAAATGTGATCTCATAGTAAACTGGTGGTGTGTTTTGTTCTTCAGTTTGCAGTCAAGAGAGGTCCAGGAGGAATGCCAAGATATGTTTTAGAGCTTTTAAAAAACAGATGAATTCTAATGAGAATCTCTAAATTTCCCTTTGGTGTGGTTGATACTGCTTTTCTGATTACAGCAAATGTAGAGTGCAGCTGCTATTAAGTTCTTTAGGGCTCCAAACTGACAGTACTGAACTCACTATGGGAAAAAGAAATCAGTTGTCAGAAAAGAAATGGACAAATAAATAAATATACTGGTGGAATTCAAAGCAAATTCTTTTGCAATAGTGTTACTGGAATTTCTGTGAAAAGAATGGCTCTAATCTATTAGAGAAATACGTTCGATGTGAAGACAAGATTTTGAAAAGAACTACGGGGGACAATGTGAGAGCAATTATGTACCAGTTTATGGGAGATTATACTATTAAACTGGGACAGCTGTCATGTTTGACCTTACCTGTAAAGCAGCTTTTTTACAAAATAAGCACAAAAGAGAACAAAACATAGTACCTGTAATAAACACAATGTAACAAAATACTATTTAATTGCAAATTGTGATCAAGGAAAAGAAAGACAACAAAAACTAACCCAGGTGGTAAACCTTTCTCCTCTAAATGTCCCTTGTTCTACCCAGTATTTATATATATATATATAATATAATACTGGGTATTTTAGTTCAGGCAGCAAAATGTCACCTCATCATGGTGATGAGATTCCTCTCATCCAGCTGCAAACATTGAGGTGAATGAAATTTGACTCACAGATTGAGACACCAATTTAGGTATTTACATGTGAATTAGATATCCAAGACCACAGCCTAGTCAGTAAAATCCTGGAGTTTAAATCAGCTGTTTAAAGACAGAAGTCTTTTACCTTTCTATTTAAAATGCCTTCTTAGGGTGTCTGAGACAACTTCATGGGACTAAAAGATATGGCAGAGGACTTGAGGGGCATTCTTCTGGAGAAGAGGCTGGAGGCTAGACAGATATACCTGAGGCATCTCTAGTAGCATTAGACATCTATGCATGGACATGGACAACTGACATGAAGCCTAGTCCATTTGATCACTATATCACTGTATTTGATCACAAAATGGTGTGAATTTCTTTCTTCTGTGCATAAAGGTTAAGTGCTTGGTTAAAGGTTTTTCTGTAGTGCATGTGTTCTACAAATGAGCCAAGTCTTGGATTCATTGTTAACCAAATGACCTTCCCCAGCAGCAAATTTTACTGTGTAGCAGGTAAGTAATTGGAAAGAAAGAGAATTATCATATTGTCTTATCAAGTCTCTTTATCTGGTATACTGTGTTCAAATAAAAGTACTGTATTCTTAGAAATAGATTGGCAAAATGGAAGAATGGAATAAAAGACATTTGGAATAAATGCTTAGATCTTTAGTTTTTAAATCACTTCAATATTCCAAAGGACCCAGTGCTCTAACTACCATGGACAAGTGATGAAAATGAGGAATAGTTTCAGCTTCCAATAGTAGAAGTCACAAGAAAAGAGTGGAATTTTAGTGTACACTACTTTGGGATGTAATCAGAAGCCAGAGTATGAAAACAAAGACAAGAAATATAAGGAGAAACATTCCGGTCAGTGACACTTTTCTAGTTAGTCAGTAACCTTTGAAATGTAGAAATCCCACTCCATTGGATACTGAAATACAAGCTTAATTTGTATCAGAGAGTCATAGAATAGTTGAATAGTTTGAGTTGGAAGGGATCTTTAAAGGTCTAGTCCAACCTCCACTGCAACAAGCAGGGACATTTTCAGCTAGATAAGGTTGCTCAGAGCCCCATCCAACCTGAGCTTGAATGTTTCCAGGGCTGGAGCATCTAACTCTCTGGGAAACCTGTTCCAGTCTTTCACCACCCTTGTAGTGAAAAATTTCTTCCTTAGATCTAATCTAAATCCACCTTTTTTTACTTTAAAATCATTACTCCTTGTCCTGTCACAACAGGCCCTCCTAAAAGCTTTGTCCCCATCTTTTTTATATGCCCTGTTTCATTACTGGAAGGTCGCAATAAGGTCTCATCAGAGCCTTCTCTTCCCCAGGCTGCAAAACACCAACTCTCTGAGCCTGCCCTCACAGTAGAGGTGCCCCATCCCTCTGACCATTTTTGTGGCCCTCCTTTGAACCCTCTCCAATAGGTCCATGTCTTTCCTGTGCTGAGGGCTCCAGGGCTGGACACAGTACCCCAGATGGGGGTCTCATGAGAGCAGAGCAGAGGGGCAGAATTCCCTCCCTCAACCTGATGGCCACATTTCTTTTGATGCAGTCCAAGATAGGGTTGACTTTCTGATTGCAAATGCACTTTGACGTCTTTTCATCCACCAGTACCCCCAAGTCTTTCTCAGAAGGGCTGGTCTCAGTCCCTTCCTCCCCCAGCCTGTATTGGCCACAGGGGTTGCCCCAACACAGATATAAGACCTTGCACTTGGCCTCATTGAACCTTATGAAGTTCTGCTCCACTGGCCCATTTCTCAAGCCTGTCCAGATCCCTCTGGATGGCATCCTGTCCCTCATGTGTGTCAGCTGTATCACTCAGCTTGATGTCATCTGCAAACTGGCTGAGGGTGCATGCGGTGCCCCCATCTGTCACTGATGAAGATATTAAACAGTACTGGTCCCAATATGGACACCTGAAAGACATCACTTATCACTGATCTCCACCTCATTCATTAACATTCATTGCATTCATAATGCAATCATCCAACCAATTCCCATCCCATGCAGCAAATACCTCTCTCCAATTTAGAGAGAATGGTGTTGTTGGAGACCATGTCAAAGTCCTTACAGAAGTCCAGGTAGATGACATCCGTATCTCTTTCCTTGTCCATTAAGGTACTGAAAATGTACATTAGAAGAGTGTCCAATATTAACAGGGAACCAGACAGGATAATCTGAAAAGCTTATCTATTACCAACACCTATGATTTTTTCCATATGTTATTAGTTGTCAGATATTTTGTCAGAAAAGAAACTATACTGATAAAGAAACAAGATTTGTTCAAGAGAATACCAAATAACTCTTACTCAGGACTCACACTGGTATGCCCTTAGCAGCACTGCCTTAAATCATATCTATCCACCAATATTTCTGTTTAGCAGATGCTCATTGGCTTGTACTTATTTTGGAATGGCTTTAAAGTAGAAGATTAAAGGCATTGAGTATTGATAACTAAATTAAAAGGGCTGGCTGCCAATAGCTATAACAGTAAGTAATGAATAAAGAGCATTGCCTGCTCTGTGTCCTCTTGACCATGCAGAACAATCATTAAGAATTAAATGCCGTGATTCAGTCCCCTTCCTCCCTTTTCCCCAAGAGGCAATGCCTCACACACCACCAAGTATGCAGTACTCTGGGAACAAAGCCAAAAGTAGCGACTCATTCTCTGAATGAGAACAGCTCAAAAATAGGTCTTACCCAAGAAGGAGCAGCAGGGGAGGGGAATGACAATGTTTCCTACTATTGCTTATAATGCACTTTTTTTTTTAATGTAATGCAATTTGTATTAACGTATCTTTTACTGTCTTTTTTAAATGAAGTTCAGGAATTTGGCTGATAGGCTACATTAGAAAGATGTAGTAAAATGATGCTGTTTCCTTTATTCAACTTACTTTTTCACTTTTTCAATCATAAATACTGTAGATACAGTGACTTTTGTATAGCCAAGCCAGGTAAGTCACAGCAATTGATGATGCGTGAAGCTTTGACAGAAATACCTTCCACCATTCCACAGCATTCTATTTTCCCCACCAATTTCTGCTCCTGACACATACAAATCCAGTTGCATGATAGATATTAAATATATATCAGCTTTACACACACAGGATGGTCTATATGTTTGTATATACATGTATACTTGCATTAACCCTTGTGGTTAACCTGGAGAGCTATGGTCATGATTTAAAGAAATTGTTCTACAGAAAACTAAAATGCAACTGACAATATTGCTAAAGAACAAAGACCCTACTGTTGGCCTAAGTTTGCTGTCTTAGACTAGTTATATTAAAATAAAGGCACCGACTTCATTGTAACTGAAAGTAGGAACAAACAATAACAAAAATATGTAATGCTTGTATCTCTTTTTAAGTTACTTATTTACTCTTGGTAGACTGTAACACAACTTTTGAATTACTTCCTCAGTTACATTTGCAAAAGGTTTTTCAGCCTTTTGCTTACTATTACCTGCTGAATGCTTTTATAATAGGTGTTGTTTTCCATTTGGAAAACATATTGTTAGTGGGTTGGGGTTTTTTTAGTGTATACTTCATTTCTGATGATGCTCAATATTAATATCATTTTCCTATTTACTCTGCATATCGACTGTGATGTCAGTACAACACTGGTGCTGGATTCAGTTAGTTAAAATTAATTCCCTCTGTTTGCTGTGTAGCAACAAAGCATAAAATGGAGATGATATCTGACTCCTCCAAGACCAGTGGCTATTGTTTAGTTTTTAGATCTTAGGTCTCCTTTGACGACTACAAGGTAGAACAGTCTAAACACAAGTGGTATCAAATTCAATGGGATTATACTGAGGATTCATTGAATCATGTATGTTCAGTGTAAAGAAAGCATTAAACACTCTCCAGGCTGTGGCTAGCTGCACAGGGGTGTATAGATGACAGAAAAAGCTACTCTTGCAGGTAAGAGCCACAGCAATACTAGGGAGGGCAGTCAAGGTTAGCAGAATTCAGCTGAGCAGCAATAAACAAGCTCTGAACCATTTCAAACTGTGGCTGAGCTCCTCCTCCAGCATGCCCTCTCCAGAGGTCTGGCACCCTCTGAAAAGGCTTCAGTATGTGATGGATGAATCAGAAAGTGTTCCTTGAGGGAATTCCACTGTTGCACAGTTCTCTTTGTCTCTTGTTCCCTCTAGAGTAACACAGCGCATGCAGTTACCACGTTCATATATTCAAACCCTGGATTTGCACGCAAATACAGATGTTTTCATCTGCATAATGAATACACCTCCATTTTTTAGGGTATACTCACAATGACTTTTAATGTCTGATTAAATTAGGAGGATGTACTTATGATTTTATATAAAACTTAATGGAACAATTATCAGATCAACAGCCTGTATATTTTAACCATTAAAATACCAATGTCTTTCATCTCATCCAAGTTGGGAGTTTCTGTTATTTGGGTTTTTGTTAATACTATACATACTGGAATAGGGCATATCTTACATATTTGTTAGCAGGAAAGAGTATTACAGTAGGTATATGGTAGTTAATAAAATACAGTGAAGATTTGAACATTTTTCTTGATTGAATACAGTTTCCTTGATATCTAAATTTTAAAAACCTTGGAAAAAACTGGACACTGTGCTCACATTGCAGTCACCAGAAGAAAAAACAAAACAAAACAAAACAAAAAACCCATCTCCAGAGAGCAACCCATCTTATTTTCAGATAAGCATCTGAGATAGTTCAGCACATTGCTAAGTGCTGATTTTCTGTAAATTACAGGTAGAGGATAGGGTGGGTATTTCAGATTTGTACATTTTTGATATCTATGGTTAGAGAAATCAGAACAAACCTAAATGTCAAGTGCCAGTTAAAAAAAGTACCCCTGTGCTCGTCCTCCTCTCTTTTAGACTTCATTACAGAATCACAGTATTTTAGAGTGTTCTTTAAAATCCTCCCATATAGTCCTTGTACACATGGACAAGATCCATCTGAGCTTTCTCATCTCCAAGCTAAATAATCCCAAACTCTCTCAGTCTCTCCTCATATGACCAATGCACCAAGCCCTTAACAATCTTTGTGGTCACTTGCTGTACTTGCCCTTGTAAGTCCATGTCTCTCCCATAATGAAGAAGACCCTCACTGGATACAGCACTCCTGATGTGTCCTACCAGTGCTTACCAGAACGGAAGTACCTCCCTCTTCCATGCTGGTGACACTCTGTATAATGTAGGCAAGGGGGCTGTTGGTCTTCGCCACAAGGGAGCTCTGCTGGCTCCTGCAGAACTTGCTGGCCAGCAAGATTCCCAAGCTTTATTTTGCAAAGCAGTTTTCCAACCAGTCAGCCCCCAAGACTATTCTTTGGCAAAACTTTCAATTGCTGAGCTTCACAAGACTAATACTTCAACTCATTATAGTCATTAAGAAGTCAATTACTCCAGTCCTTTAAGTTATCCCTACAATCAATTGGGAGAGTAAATCTTCAAAGAGCAATTCATCCGTCTATTCCACTGAATAATGTCTGAGAGAAGGGGACGCATCTCTCTCCACATGTGTGGTTAGTCACAGACTGGAGAGTATTTGATGTTTTCTTTATGATGAAGATGTTCCCTTGCTTCACAAAAAATCACTCTTAATACCTCCTGCTTTCTCATCTCAAGAGAAATGGACACTAAATATCTGCTAAATAGGGTTGTGATGATGTTCAGCTCTTCTTTGATCCCTAGTGTCCAAAATGCAAATGCTTCTCCAAGTGGCAACCTTAGCCCTCTCCAAGGCCTGTTCTTTATTTACTGTCTTATTTTAGTCTTTAGTTAGCTTATCCATTGTCTCAAGAAGTTTTACACTAGTTATAATGTTTTAAAGGTATTTCTGGAATATCTTATTAATCCCGTGTGGTAAATATTCACTACTCATACATCCAGTCAAACTCACTACCTTTAATCTGCCTTGACTTTTTTACACACCACATACATTTTAAATCACCACATGGTTTTAAAGTTTGCATCATACAAACTATTTTTTCCGTCATCCTTTCAGCAGTTTTAAGAGTTCATGTAATGGAATTTTTCAGCAAAGACAGAAGACAGTAAATTTAGAAATAAAGAGTTACTTTTATCATATGCACAATTCATTGACTAATGTTTGTGTTGCCAGTGGCACTTTAAAGCCCAGTGACATATTTTACATGAAAGTTACAACATTAAACCCATTTGTAATTAAAGTACAGGTTCTGTTAAAAAATGGTATGAATTCTAGGGTCTTTTCCAAAAATTGATGAATAAAGGTATAGCTATGTTGGTTAAAGGAACAAAATGTCTAAGAGGAAATGTATATGCAAAAGAAAAAAGAACTATTCTTACACCCAATAGGTCC
This sequence comes from Scolopax mira, assembly GCA_004320125.1. Lineage (NCBI taxonomy): Eukaryota > Metazoa > Chordata > Aves > Charadriiformes > Scolopacidae > Scolopax > Scolopax mira. The sequence continues at coordinate 72,098 of BJBW01008297.1, forward strand.
CATAAATACTTATCTCTAAAGTGGTAAATCCTCCACCACTCATGAAAAGAAGTACTATCTCAAGGTAGGATTTTATGATGGAATCCTATTATGTTTGACTCCTTCTGGATCTCTTGTTCCCCAAAACTTTGTCATAAGAGTAATTGTCACACAGATTGTTCCATTAGGCTGGTTTCTGAAATTCTCATTCATTTTTCCATCTACTCAGCCAGTGGCCTTTAATAACCCTTTCAAAAAATGACATAGTTCCCCCTCTGGCATGCCCTCTCCAGAGCTGTGACTCCCTTTGAAAAGAGGTCAGCCTGTGCAATATACACTATATAATGCCAAAAGCAGGCTGTAGAGATAGACTAATCATTTTAAGTCATGCATGCTTTCCTCCACCTTTTTGTCACTGTTTCTTAATTTTTTAAGGCTGCTGAGAACTACGCCCCTGACATTAGTAAGGCATTCTTAGGATTTACTTTATTTGGCTTAATTATCGCAGTGATGCAGAAGGGCTATACATCTGTGTTTGTATTTTTACTGTCCTTGGTAGACTGTTGTTGAAGGACAAAGTAGACAATGTAATAAATATCATAGCATATTACAGAATTTATATGAGACCTTAAATCCTCTCTGGAAGCAACTTAAAAAAGGACTTTACACTTTAAAATGTAAATCTCTAAGGACAAAAACCCAAACCCACCAAATCCTAACTTGAAGAAAAGGACTGTGAGGATCTTACGGGATATTCAACAATATTCCTGATAAGCCATATCCTGTATTCTCATATTACAAAAAATGAAACCCAAAAAAAACCCAAACCAGAATAAACCCTCAAAAACCCCAACAAAACAAAATAAACACAACCCAATCAACCAACAAAAAAAAACCCCCAGAACCTCAAAACCAAACACAAAATTCCCTGGTTTATATTCCAGTTTAAAAATAGTTTAGGCACAGAAGACTTGGGTTGTACAGGTGTTTCCAAAAGCCTATCAACTTCCTCCTTGACTTCATAGAACCATAGAGTCATATGGGGTTGTAAGGGACCTCTGGAGATCATCTAGTCCAACCCCCCCATCCAAGCGGGTCCACCAAGAGAAGGTTGCACAGGAACTTGTCCAGGCGGGTTTTGAATGTTTCCAAAGAAGGAGACTCCACCACCTCTCTGGGCAGCTTGTTCCAGTGCTCTACTACTCTCACAGTAAAGAAGTTCCTCCTCATGTTTAGGTGGAACTTCTTATACTCAAATTTGTGCCCATTTCTTCTTGTCCTCTCACTGGGCACCACTGAGAAAAGACTAGCCCCTTCCTCCTGGCACCCTCCCTTTAAGTATTTGTATGCATTGATTAGATCCCCCCTAAGTTTTCTCAAGACTAAAAAGACTCAAGTCCCTCAGACTCTCCTTGTAGAAGAGATGCTCCAGGGCCTTAAAATGAGTGCCTTCTACATGATATATTCTGTTATATTTTACTAAAGTTAGACTTCACCTTATATATACAATATTTCTATCCTCAGATAGTCACACTCAGATTCTCTTCACAGACAAAAACTTTAGAAAACTATTACTTTACACTAGATGTGTAAACTAGATACTTTAAGGATGAGAGAAATCAATGCCTGCTAGGGTCTGCTTACTCCATAGAATCTAAATGGGAGTCTCAATATCTACAATTCATGAGTCCCACTCCATGTCTGTCTTTTTCATCCACAACTCACTAAATGTGCAATTTAATCATGCCTTTATCACTCTACAGGCGTCTAGTCAACAACTGAAAACTAAACCCTCTTATCACATTTAATTAGGCAATTTAACCATGCTGATTTCAGAATTGCACTTCTTCCTGATTCACATTTGAAAACAAAACACAGAATGTTTAGAAAGAAAACGTCACGTTGAATGGCAGCTCAAGGAGCTTTTCAAATCATATTATCAGTCTCTCCTGATACATCAGCTCTTGAGGAGCCTTCTCCATTACTCTAGTAAGTTGGGGACCAGGCAAAGAAATTCTGATGTTGAAATCCAGGAATGTGTGGTACTGGAGATATACTGTAAGCCAACAGCACTAAGACTTTAAAATGCTAATCTACTTCTCTTGCCCTTCCCATAGTAAAGGTGTTTGGGCCTGGTTCAGGTTGAATGTAAAAAGATTTTTTTTAAGAATCCACACTGAGACAGTAAAATTTCAAGAAATAAGAAACATCTTACATATGAGGTTTATTCAGCTTGTTGTTTAGAGTTGAATGAAGATCAAAGTCAGTACATAGCCTTGCATTGTGTATGGATAACTGAATGGTTCGGTGATCTTACCAGAAAACAAAAAGCCTGAAGTTCTATGACTGAACACTCATGCCATAATGTTCACTCGTTTTCCAAATGAAAAATACTGAAAATGTATAGCGCCTTCTAACCTCTCAAATCTGAAGGAAGAAGAAAAAATGCAAAAACAAAAATTCAGTGAAGCCAGGATAGATTTCTTGGAAAAAACTTACATCAGTCTATCTGAGAGAAGATATCACTGAATGAATATTGATAAAGCAAATCTAGATATAATTCTTGACATTCTTAAATAAAAATATGCTGTTCATTATCTAACACCAAACATTCTCTTTCTGAGGAGTCAAACTGTGAAGTTACAAAGAGTTATTAATGGTATGCAGCTATAATAAAAAGAATTAATATTCTTTTTAGGAGAAATGTAACCCTTCACCTGAGGGTTCTGAGGGAACTGGCAGAAGTGCTTGAGCAGCCACTTTCCACCATCTACCAACAGTCCTGTAAAACTGTGGAGGTCCCAGCCGACTGGTGCCTAGAAAATGTGATGCCCATCCACAAGAAAGGTCGGAAGGATGATCCTGGGAACTACAGGCCTGTCAGTCTAACCTTGGTGCCTGAGAATAGATCATCCTAAGTGTCATTATGCAGTGCATGAAGGATGCCCAGGTGATCATGCCCAGCTAGCACAGGTACTTGACAAATCTGATCTCCTTCTAGGACAAAGTGACTCAATTGGTGGATGAAGGAAAGGCTGTGGATGTTACTTCCCTGGGCTTTAACAAGGCCTTTGATACAGTCTCCCACAGTATTCTCCTGGAGAAACTGTCTGCTCATGGCTTAGATGGGAATACTCTCCACTGGGTTAAAAACTGGCTGAAGGGCCGGGCCCAGAGAGTGTTGGTGAATGGAGTGAAATGCAGTTGGCAGGTGGTCACAAGTGGTGTCCCAC
>BJBW01008298.1:0-16430 GCA_004320125.1 Scolopax mira
TTCCTGGCCACAAGAGTACACTGCTTGCTCATTGTCATTATTTGCTGTCTACCAGGACCTCCAGATCTCTCTCTTCCGAGCTTGTCTCCAGCACGTCCATGCATAACCTGTATTGGTGCCTAACATTCTCCATCCCCAGGTGCAGGACCCTACATTTGAACCTCATGAGGTTCTTCCTTGCCCAGCTCTCCAGTCTGTCCAGGTCTCGCTGGATGGCAGCATGGCCCTCTGGGGTGTTATCCACCCCTCCCAGTTTGGTATCATCAGCAAACTTGCTGACGATACAATACAACCATTGTTGCTTCCTTAGATAAGAGGGCACTACTAGACCTTTCAGTCTGTAGGTGTGCCTTATGTGGAAATTAGCTCCCAGCTCTCAAGATACCTATGTATATCAGAGGCAGATCATTCCCAAACCTGTTGCAAAAATGTGAAATGGATGAGATCAACTTCTTTGTTAGCCTTGTAGGCTTTCTAATCAAGGTAATTCTTTCCCTGTGTAGGGACCACACCATGTCCCATCAGCACCATTACAGTTAGAGTTGTTAACTTAAGTTTTTTGGAAGGAATTTATAGCTTTTCATGTTACCGCTTAGGAATTGTAGGAGCCCTACTTGTTTTGTTTCATTTAGGCTGAGCAAATAAAAAAAAAAATCTAGAAGCTGTATAGTCCTGTTAACAGGGGATTGTACCCAGAGTAACAAACTCCAAAAGACAACCCAGAGATTCCACAATTTAGGTTACAACCAGATTGTTATGAAGCTCCTTGACCTGCATGTAGCACAATCTTTGCTCTTCGGGGCTGAATGTCATTCTCAATCCTGAAGAGCACGAGTCCCAGGCTTCCCTACAATTTGTCTGACAACATGTGGATGATGCACGAGGCAGTAGTAAAAATCTCACAGCAGGAATTTCCTTCCTCTTTATACCTGCCGCTGTTCACCACCAACCCTGACCAGCTGAAAAGACATCATTTCATAGGAGGTTGCCAAATTTTGCTGATTTTGCTGAAGCAAATTGGCTTATGTAATTTCCATCTTTTTGCAAAGCTAAAAATACCAAAAAAGGGAGTGGAAGGGAGGTGGTGAGAGAATCATGTTGAGAGCTTTAAATATATAGAATAGAACTAAGAGAGCAATACTTGTATTTAGTAGCTGGAGGAACCTTTCAGAGCACAAGAGAGAAAGAGAGAGACAAAGATTTAAATTCGATTCTTTTCTTTTCCTATTATGCAGGACTGCAGCATCAACAACCAGCAATTGAGAGAAGAGATACATCATTAAACTTATTTATAGCATTAACTGCTTTGCATTCATCCACACAAGTGAAACTGTAAAAAGAAGAAAAAATTATAAAGGGAGTGTGTGGTTCTTTCATTAGCTTGTCTGTAATGTTGGATTGGTCCATAAATTAATGTGTAAAAGAGGACAGGAAAAAAAAAAAAGAATTCAAAGCTTTGCCATTGTAATTACAGCTCTTTAAATATCAAAAGACACAAAGAAAGATTCCTTTTGAAAAGAGTACCGATTCTCTTGGCAAGCCACTATTAAATACTTGCATAAATCTACAGTCTGTATCTTGCAAGCTGAGGTGACATTGCTATCATGGCTTACAGGTCTTTTCATGTGACTGCTGGTGCACTTTCCTATTATTTATATATTTTTATCAGGACACCTTGGTGAGATAAGACACCTTTCTTCTGTCAAGGATGAAGGGCTAGGAAGTGGTAACTGAGAAAGCTAGTGAGAAAACGGGCCTTGATCAAAGGTCAGCTAATTGACTTGGGCTGGTCCAGGTACAGACTCTGAAAGTCTCCTTCACACAACTCGGACATCCAGGTGTAGTTTCCTCATGGATTTACCAGTATCTCCTCTGCAGCACAGCCCCTGTGCAAGTACTGGGTCACAGCAGCAGACGTGTGGCTGTGTCCCTCTGTCTCCCAGTTCACACAGAATTTGGCCCCAAAAAAGTCACAAAAACTACCAGGTAAGACGTGTAAGTACCACTCCTTCTAATATGCAGGGCAGGGTGGATTACTAGGCATTGTAATTTCTAAACGATGTGCCACAGAGCTCAGTTCTCACCCCCAATTTGCTCCCTCCCAGGCAGCATTTCCCCACAGGCTCTCACCAGGTCTCTGCCCTTCAAAGGGCATCACAGGTAACAGATCTCATACTTGACACCCGTCAGGATAAACCAACGCCAGTCGCTCCTGTATGTTTCACAGATGGCAAACTTACTCAAGTTCAGTCCCTTACGAGAGCAAGCAGCTCAAATTATTTTCTAAAAAGGCCAAATCCCACACTCTATGGAGTTTCACAGACAACCATAATCATGCACGGCACCTGAAATAATTCAGAAACAGGCTTTTTATTTTTTAATATTTTTTTTCTAAAGTTGAACAACTGCTTCCTCAAGGTTGAGGTCAATACATGTGTGAGCAGCTGCAGTTTCTAAGTGTTTTCCAAGGGGTTGGGCTGTCTCCTCAGGCTGCAGCCTCGCAGCTCTCAGGCTGCCCAGCAGAAGTTGCCCTGTTGATGCTCAATAGCCATAGAGACCCTGCATGGAACACCGCAGCACTGAGCCTTGGTAATAGCACAGCTTGCCTTCCAATTTGACACTTTCAAACAAAATCAAGGGCACAGCTCTTCAAATACATGAAGGAAGTAGAGAGTTATTTTGGTGAAACACAGCAACTTTCCCCCAGCTCCTAGAAACATCAGCCAATGCTCAGAAACGGACACTTGCAAGACAGTTTTAATGATGTTGCAGAACCGTGGGTGCCTGGATGCCCTCCTCAGACATGCTGTTAGAGCAGAACAGGTGAGGCACCATCTCTTCTCACTTCCAGGCATTTTATTTCTTTTTAAAAAGGTAATTCAGCTGCACAGCAGGGGGGGAAGCACAGTGCGACCCAGTTGGTGCTCCAAAGGGAATGACCTACAGGAGGGAAACAGAAAAGGACCGCCTCATTGCTGGGACACGGTAGAAATGTAGACCCCAGAAGTAGTGTGGGGCACACCACAGAGAGCTTCTCTCCATGGTTCATATTCAGGTCTTGCCAATCAAACAGCTAATTACTAAGTGCAATAAATTTACAAAGCCAGGTACACGGTTTGGGCAGTACCCCTGTCAATGGCTCACGTTTGAAGCAAAGCAGATTTAAGAACCAGTGGGAAGAAAAGCAGCTGCTATCACAGATGCCCTAACCATCAAAAACATCCACGACTTTTTCAACTAACTTGCCTGCTAGTGATGAAGAAAAAGTTCAAGAGCAGACCCTTGAGGTACACTGCATTGCCTGCTTCTAAGATTGTCTTGACACCATTTAGTACAACCTATGCACATTCTTCTTCACGAGCTAACGAGCCAATTAATTATGAAAGGCAACAGGTTTTGGCCTAAAGCCAAATTACAGTGGTGTCATTAGTCTCTGCTTTGTAACAAAATCAAGAGTCCTGCCTGGATTACATTCTCTGAACATTTCAGTTCCATGATACTGTGCTGTAAGGACTCCCACGTAAGTGCTGACACACACACACGCGTTGCAATAGTAGGCGCAATGATAGCAATAAACATCCTCATATTTTTAAAGGATTTTTTGTCTTTAAGAATTCAGAATCCCATTGTAAAGATGTGACCTCAAACTAACAAGCCTCTCCTGTGCATCTACCCACCTGAAGACAAAAGCTCAGGTTAGTACATAAAGTTTGGCCTGGGGGCTGCTTATCCACCAGTAACGCTCCTGCCCCAAATGCCCCCCCCAACCTATTCCTGCTCTAAGAATCTCTGAATGTCCATACCTCTGATTTTCTGGAGATTATCCCTAAAGACTGATTGCTCACAAATTAAACGTCAAGGAACAGCATTTTCAGATAACGGGTGAAGGCTGTACACACGACAAATACTTTGTTTCGATGAAGGTACTTATTTTATATTTGAATTAGGATGTTATTTACACTGAAAAGCAGATGTGCCCGGTGTACAATATACATCTTAAATCTATACACACCTAGAAAAAAAACCAAATCAATAAACTCGGAAGCAGAGATACTATTTCAAACAAGACGGTGATCCCTTAAAGATTTTGCCCAACTAGGCTGCAACCTCTACCGCAACACTTTTTGCTCTCCCTCCTGAGATATCTTCAATTTCCACCCCATTTCATCACCCAGCGCTGCTGTGCTACCCCCTGGACTCACTCGCTGAATGGCTGAAGAGGCTGGAGAAGCTGTCACGAGCCTCCTAATCCATCGATGAGCCACACACAGCCCAGTGATATGAGTGATACCAGCTGCAGAGAGCCAAGTAAATTGCTTTATTCATAAATTGTAACGGCTTGGTCTGAATTTCATTCAGTATTATTATAAAACGGCGTGGTTTAAACCAGCAGGATCAATGGCTCATCTAATCAGATTTCTGTATAATGTGAAACAATGGGAGTTCTCCCCGAGACTTCTGTGCTGCTATTGCTGCTTCTGATAAAATATTGCACAAATACATCAAGGAAACCAATAGAAAACACCTGAGATGTCTATCTATGTTAAAGTTTTATTACTTCTGGGATCTCAAAAGGCTTAGGAAACATCAATGAACACTGTTTCATACATACTTGTGAAAGGGTAACATAATAAAACCAGGTCAAACAACACTGAATATTAAATTTAATGTAAAGTATGAAAAAGAAAGAATTACAGGAAGTGTTAGAGGAGTTATTAAAGAGCTGGAACAAATAACACTACCTGGGATTGTAGGGTTTTTGGTGAGGTTTTTGGGGGGTAGTTTGTTGGTTTTTTCAACTGGCACATAAAATCATTTTACATCCAAGAAAAGAAGCAATTAATTTTCCTCTTTTTTTTTTTTCATGACTAAATTTGGAGCAGCTGAGAGGCTGGTTATTTCTAACCATCTTTAAAAATGGACTTATAATGTTGCCATCTGTTGGCATATGACAGATATAGCATCCCACGATTCCAGACAGAGTCACAAAGATGCAGAAAATTAAAGGGACAGATGTGAGAAATACATGCTCTCATTTGGTTCCGGTGTTCACATCTGTTCTCCTCAAAGATTTTTCTATCATATAAATCTATTCGCAGAAGCTAGTACCTTGAAATGTTATGGCATTTCTGGCAATCATAAAAAGCATATTCTAGTAGAGTTTACTGCATTCCAAAACATCACTGCATTCATAAAAACCTGGCTTCCATTAACAGGACACAAAGTACACAGCAACATTACTTAACTCCCCTCTCCTTCACAAATCACCACCAAAAGGGTAGGTGGCTGATTTGACTGTAACAGAACTGCAAACACAGGATTTCAACAGGTACCTGTAGATGCTGTGTGTTTACAGCACATCTTGGAAGGAAGTTGGCATCTCTTTTCATCCAACAAGGATTAGAAAGCACATTTCCCCCCCTACACCGCTTATTATTCTGTTAATTGCAGTAGGGACTAAGAGTACCTGCGTATTTATATATAATTATATATTTAATACTTAAAGGGAGAGTGTCAAGACGATGGGGCCAGCTTTTTTTCAGTCGTACCCAGGGATAAAACAAGAGGAAATGTGTGCATACTTCAATATAAGAAGTACCTCCTCATGTTTAGGTGGAACTTCTTTCCTGTGAGGGTGGCAGGGCCCTGGAAGAGGCTGCCCAGAGAGGTGGCGGAGTCTCCTTCTCTGGAGACATTCAAAACCCACCTGGACAAATTCCCGTGGGACCTGCTCTTGGTGGACCTACTTTGGCAGGCGGTTGAACTGGGTGATCTCCAGAGGTCCCTTCCAACCCCAGATCATTCTGTGGTTCATGATGTACACACATGCACTTCTATGGGCACACTTGTACCTCCCGCTTTCTACAGATAAGTTTTAACGCTTAACAGAAAAATGCAACTCATGGTCTTATTACACTACATATATTCTCTCTCTCAAAACGGCAGTGCCATCAAAAATTAAAATGCATAGTACAAAGCAAACAATATTGGAGCTACGTAAACATGCTGATAATTCACGTGAACAGTTCTCAGTATTTACAGAAAGAATTGACTGATACAGTTCGCTGGCCCCGTGAGCACTATGTTAAATCATTAAAGTGTGAGTAGTCTATATTTGTATTGCAATAATAATCTGTATCCCCAGCCCAGAATCCTGGTGTGCTCAGTGCTGTACAAACAACCACCAAATCATGAGCCGCATTTGAGCATGTTTTTTTTTTTCTCTTTAAGAACTGATTTAATCTTTGACAGCTTCTTATTTTTCTACATATTTTCAATTATTTTGAAGCATAAAATGACCTGCAGGCTACCAAATGGAAGTCAGAATTTCTCCACACAGCTCCTGTGTAAAACATTGGAATAAGCTGAAGAGTCGAACTATTGCATATTTCAGAAAGGCCAGTAGTCTATATAAATTTCACAATACATGAGAAATTACATGCTTGGCTTTAGCTGATAAGAGACACTTGGCAATAGAACTGTTTGGTGCCTCTTGGTCCCTGGGAAAATGAGTGTGAAAATGTAATGGAAAAATCTTTTCCCCAAAAAAGATTCTGAATTTAAGTCCAAAGTATTTTTTTTTTAGCAGCTGGTACTTATCACTGCTTTTCTAAACATGATAGAAGTTTAAAATCAACAACAGAAGTAGCCACAGCTTCTTAAGTTTCAGATGCCAGTAAGCAATAGGACCAGTGATTCAACATATCCCTTCTGTGTGTTGCCTTCAGCTTAAATCTTGTGACCACACAGCAGGGCCATAATTTGTATTGCCATGAGAAAAAACCACAGGGGATAAAGAAAAGACAGTAAAATGAAGCAAAATTAAGAGCTGTCTTATCTAATGTGGAGTGTCTCAGAAGTATTTTCTCTCATATTTAATTACACTTAAAAGTAAATTATATTTATATACTTTATATACAATTCAGTCAAAAAAATGGGGCTAGGCAAGGATTTATTAGTGAGAAATGTGAAGTTGCAATATGTGGCTTGAAATTTTCACTCACCTTTCCCTTGCAGATAGAGTCAAGGTACTTTTTTCGGTATGTGAAGGAAGAACATATCACCTACATCATCTTCTACAGAACGGAAAAAGAATACTAGTCATTTCAGCCAGCTCCTACTTGACTTCCTTGGTCCTTCCATCACTTGCTGCTTCTTTTTCTATATAGCAAATCATTTTTTCCAGTCCCTAAAACCTGATTTTCGCAAACATTTTGACCACATTCTTTCTGTCTTTATCTTGCCAACCCTCTGCTGAACTTCTCATCCTCTCATTTAAACATCTTCCTTACTCTCCCCTTATTTTTCTTTTCTTGTGCCTCCTCCTGCACTCCCAGTGATAAATTCAAAAGCTGATCTACCTTTAGCCATTTTTCAGCCATTTCATGTTTTCATCTGTCCTGGTTTCAGCTGAGATAGAGTTTATTTTCTTTCTAGTGGTTGCTGTGTTTTCAGATTTGGTATGAAAGGAATGTCAATAATGCATATTGTTTTAGTTGTTTCTAAGTGGTGTTTATACTAGTTTTTTACCTTCCTGTAAAAGCTGAGAAGAAGGATAGAACAACGGAACAAACAATTGAATATTCCATACCATCTGCATCATGATCAGTATATAAATGAGGGTTGGTCAAGGAAGGGGGGAATCCACAATTGCTGCTCAGGATGGGCTGGGCAACCAATTTACAAGGTGGTAAAAATGACTCATGTCTTGTATATTCTTTTACCTTTATTATTATTGTTGTTATTTTCCATTTTTGTTATTGTTCTATTGAACTGTCTCCATCTCAACCCATGAGGTTTTTTCCCCCCTTTCTCCTCCTTTTCTCTCTCTTCTCCCTACCCTTCTGGGGATAGAAGTTGTGGGTGAGCAAGAGTCTCGGTGGTCTTAGTTTCTGGTTGGGGTTAAATCACAACATCATCCATGCTGATAACTCCATGCAAGACATCCTACTTGGGCCAATTACTTCTACTATTGACTGTCCCTCAAATTCCTTCTCAAATAAGTGGTTTTTTCAAACTCCAGGACTTTGAAGAATAGCTACTTAACAGCACATGTTACTTTTTCTCACTCAAACTCCTAGCTGTAGTAGAGATTAACGTCACTTAAGTTTGGCCAACTAACCAAAAAGACTACATTGAAAGTCTACATGCAGTAGGCTAGAGCCTGGTAGATTTAAACTTCTCTAAACAACAAAAATGAAAGAGCCTCTGGGAGTTGTTTCCATATTCTCAAGACCCAAGTCATGGCTGGAAACAACCTGCCTCTTTCCCTCCATTGACTAGAGAACAAGCTCATGCCACAGGGTTAGTAAAACTGAGCTGATGGCTTCAAGAGCTTTTAAGAAATTCTTGGTGCACTTAAGAAAGAAGGTGTTATATAAAAGGGAGTCGTCATGATATCAGACCTCAGCTGCACTGAAAAGAAGAGCAGAAGCAACAATTGAATTTATGAGGCGCCCTATTCTGTCAGTCTATGTTAATCAGACTCACGTTTTACTTTCTGTGTCAGGGACATAAGCAGGCAAACACTTGCTTTTCTGAATCCTGGAAAGGCTCAAGCACAGATAAGGTACTGAGATGTCTGGCACTTAAAACAATTCTGGCCATGTACTGAATTCAATTTTCTCATTTTTAATTAACATCCAAAAATCAATAATTTTCGGAGTGCTGGTATATTGAGGTTTAGAGAGCAGTTGAGTAGAGGCTTTCAGAGTGAGGCTGAAATACTGACTTTCTGGCATCTGTATGTTGACGGGAATGACTCATCACTGGAGCACCTTATGGAAAAGGATAACCCCCTCCAGCCTTCATCTGAGTGGGAGGAGACCATGGAGTCAGGATGACATCATAGAAGATGGGAGCAAGATCTGTATCCACTCATGCAAACAAGGGGTTAACAGCTCATTACACATCCCTCCTGATAAAGCCACTCCTGATAAATGCAGAGTGAAACATCCTTAGAAATTAAAAGTTACCAAAACAACTCCATTTCAAATCCTGCATCATGATAAAACCAATTTTTTTTTAAAGGCTAATTTATAAATCAGAAAATGTTCACATGGTCATTTCTAAAAGTAAAAACACTTGAAGATGCTCAATGCTTCTAAGTCACTAAGAAAGGCTGTATAAAAAGTACTTCTGTTTATTGTATTAGTATCCATTTTCAATTATATCCAAGATGGTATCATTTCACACGTTAGAAAAACTAATTGCCAGAAACACACCTACAAAAACGTATCAATTGATCAGAAAGTACTAATGAGATGAATCAGCTCATGCAGACCAAGGAGAAACATATTCATAATCCCCTCGCAGCTGGAAGAGACTGAGCACTCAGCAGCCTTCAAACAGTTGTAGCAAAGCTCTTTTTTTTTTTTTGATGGCTGTTCAAACACTCCTACACTACTGCCATCTGCTGGCAAACAGAAAATACAAGTTTCACTTTTTAAAAAAAAAAAAATTAGCAGTGTTTAATTGTGAAATTCTAAAGTTGGAAAAGGAAGGGTGGCTGGAAGTCAGGCGCCTGCAAGGTCCAAGCCTGCAGCAAGGCATCTGCCTCCCCACCACCACTGCAGACCCCCAGGCTTGGAAAACACATCTCCTTCCACCAGCAGCACCATGAAATATTCCTACTCCCTCTTTAAAAGCATTCTCCTTCACACCAGAAAAACCAAGTCTTAAAGGTTTTTTCATCAAAGTCAATGGCAAAGTTCCTATTGACTACTACAGGAGCGACAGATGACATTCAAAAAACACTGACCTGTTGGATAACACCTTTTTTTTTTTCCTTAAACTGTTAAGATATGTGATCAAAAGAAGAAACAAAAAGACAAAACACAATGCAAAGTCAATGCACTGCAACTTTTTCTTCCTCTCACTAGTCAGTTCAGAATTTCTATGAAATGCAGAGGAGTCTCTTGTGACAGGCACAGCAATTCATGACGCAGACCTCAACAGACTTTCCTGGTAGCTTTTGTAGTGCCAAAGTGCTACGTAATTTACAGCAAACATTTACGGGGCAAGTGCTTTATGAGTTGCCCTGGCCAAAGGGCAGGTCAGCTGATCAATACAGATTGGAACAGGAGCAGCGAGCTTTTCCGTGTGTCTCTTCGGGATTAACTGATGAGAAGGGAAAATGTTGAATTCTAAAAACCCAGTTATCAGCCCCCAAACCAGCATCCTTCACAGCTGTAGAACTGGATAAAATTTTTCAATTAAAAATATTGAGCTTTTAGATAGGACAGAAGTAAAGGTTCAAAAGATTGTTGTTGTTATTATTATTAGCTAAAAAAAAATTAAGCTCTGGAACTCTCTTTTGGGAAAGAACGTAGGTTTTGTGGTTTATTGAATTTTCAAGATTTTTCAGTAGAACAAGATCGTGCCTTGGAAAACAAACAACCACCCCATAACTTTAATCTATAAAGTGACGGGTTTACATTATTCATATTATGACAGGATCTAGGAGACTTGGTTGTGGACCAGGAGTCCTTTTAACAGTAGGACAGTATAGAAACCTAAGAAATCATCCTTGCCTTGCCATGCAGGGTTTCTAAGGTAACAGAAGAAGTAGTACAATGAAGTCACAAATGGTGGATTCCATCCATCAGTTGGTCATTTAATCATCCAGCTAGCAATGGCTAGAAGTTTCTCTGAGCCACCTTGGGCTCACATCACAGAATACAGCAAGTCATCCTCATGCCTTGCCAAGGACAGTAGATGTTACTTATAGATGATGATGTTAAACTAGGCAGCTGCTTGAAAGCCAGCTAAACCTCAGTTCATGGCAAGGGAAGTACAAGGAGCCAGGCTTATGCTGACCAGCAGCATCTTTCTCATCACATCACCTAACAATCCTTTATAAAGACACCGAGAAGATGAAGATTTTGAAGGAGGGTAAGAGGCAAGTTGGTAGCATGAAAAAGAATGGGATATGGATGTGTGAATACATAACAAAAAGGAAAGGTTCCCTTCTTTTTATATTATTATACAGTTTATAGGTATGCTTCATATATGTACATGCAAAATAGATACCCAAAAGCTGAGAGCAGACAAGGAAATCAACACTGATATTTTGACACTCAGAGCGCAAGGAAGGGACTCAATGAGCAGTGCTAGAGAAGCTGCTGTGATGGCTGGAAAGAGGGAATGAAGCAGTGGAGACAGAGAGCACAGATTGCTAAAGAATAAGTTAGGTGAATAATCTTTTGAGGAAAGTTTGAAACAAGATTGCAGATCAAACCACAATGTAAGAGACAGGAAGTATGCATTTAATATAGAGAGGGTACTTGATACTGAAATTAAATCTGAAGTATTCATTCCCGCCCAAGTCAACGTAGAGCATATCTATGGTTTAGTTTTCCAGCATATGACCTAGATAGTCTCAAGAGGATCAAGCCTTCTCTTTGCCCAGGAGCCCAGCTTCCATGATCAAATATTAAAGCATGTGTGTTATGGAACATAACTAGATAAATGAAGCATCACAGAGAAGTAAACAAGCAATATGGCATTGAGCAGAGATCTTGCAAATGAGGGAGGAAGAATATCAGTTTGGGTCTGGAGCCTATCCTGAATTTGAATTAAGTGTCAAGATCAAACATGAGTGTAGTTAATTATTTAAAGATATGATGCTTTGGGGAAAAGCCTTGTTTTTTGATAATTTGTGATGACCTTTTAATCTTTAATTTTTTTTTATTACATTTTCTTTTGAATAATAACTTAAGTAGTGCTTCCTAAATTGGAGCTCATGGGAACTTCTTAAGTCTGCTAAATAACATGCTTTGGAACTCAGAAATAATCCTCCATATTCCAAATGTTATAAACTTGAAGATAATGGAACACTTGCTTTTCCTTCTTTGTGCAGTTTCTTTTTCTTCTTATAAAACTGGGGGACTCTTTTGGGTGTAACAGAAAATACGGTGTCTCACTTGCTCTTTATTCATGCCCCCAAGCTCTACAACCAACAATAAAACAAGTAGAAAACTAGACCCTGTATTTTGAAAGTATAATAAGTGGTACAAATGATTATCTAGACTAAGCATATTTTTTCCTAATTCCTTTATCAGTGTCAGAGCAAGTACAGATCTTTGGCTGACTATTTATTTCTGTTCATTTGGAGGGATTCGCTCCATTCAGAAAACAGCTAATTTAAAACCTGACATGCTTAAGCAATGACATGATGGCAAATCTAATGTAGAAATTGTATCTCATGATGCTACAGCTTCTGCTCTGTCCATTGGACTATATAACCTGGTGTCTAATAAGATGCTACTGACCGCAGCTCTTTCATCTTACTTTTTGAAAAGTAGTGCTTTAGTGAAAACTCCCTGGATCAAGCATTTAGAAAGCAGCTATCCTGATTGCGCTTCATCAGTATCCCTTTTTTGAGTAAGTAACATGAGATATCTATCACAACAAGTAGGACAGCAATAAGCAACATCAGATGCATGATAAACTCTTCCATAGTAACTCGTTTATACCTGTTATTTGTAGTTAATCAGAGAAAGAAAAAAAATTTCTGAAAGCAAAAAGTCTCATACTGTGCCTGGCCAATGGAAAATCTTATTAGATGAAAACTTCATTCCTACTCAATATTTTTATATCTACAAATGGTCATAAAATGATCCAGTTTCAAAAACCTCAGAATTCTTTGAAGAAAAAATGAATCGAAGTAAACCAAACTTGTCTATAACCAATATTGACTATTTCCGTACTGAACCTAGTAACAGCCTCTGGGAGAAGCAAATAGATCCAAACTTTGTGTAACTGCATCTGGAATTGAAAAGCATTCAGCCTTCTTTAATAGCATTAAAGTTGACAGATATTAAAATTCATATGGCCAAATCCTCTGGGAAATCTAGTAGTAGGCACCAGCAACCTTTAAGGCTACTGACGCAGGTGAGATCTCAGACATTCTGAGGAGCAGCACAGGGTTCCAGGCATCAGAGCAACTTTCCATTTTGGACACGAAGATCCAGCTCAAAGAGCTAACAGCACACACTGCAGCTCAAAATCTACAATAGGGGATCATGGTTTTTGGACCACAGACCAGACTCTAGAGCAGACTGACTCTTCCAGTGCTTAATAGCAATCAGTTCGATTCTGAATATAGCCACAAGGTGGTTTGTTCATTTCTTTGTTGGGTTTTGCTTTTCTTTTTAACACTTTGCTAATAAGCAGCTGAGTTGTCAAAGTTTGTAGAGCGACTTCCAACCTGATGATCTCAATAGTGTACATCTGCCCACAGGAATAAAAGTGCCAACAAGATGAGTTGTTTATCCCTGGGCCCCAGTGGCAGGATACAGCTATGAAGGTCAGACATTATATTTGCAAGAAGTGACCGAGTTTCACCATCAACTTCATAATTTTAGCAGCCATAACTGAAAACCATCTAGACATGTGAACAGCAATAAGGAAGGACAATTACATATGGGAAGATGAAGGTCATTGTAGTGTATAATATTATGTTGTCGTGTATATTACTACATGACAGCTGTAACCTAGCAAGGTCAACCTGTCACCAGAAAAAAAAAAAAAAAGAAAAAAATTTAAGAAAGTAATTACAATAGACAGACATGCCAGAGTGTCCCAGCTTTCATTTGATGCTCTGTCTAGGAATTAAGAATGGCATGATTAGCTTGCAGGGAAAAAAAGAATGATACCAAAACTACTGAAGTTAAAAGAAAGGTTAATCCTCCTGTTATATACTGGAAACCAGTATGATTAAAATGATTAAATTATTAAAATGGTCATCAAAATTCCTCAACCTTCCTTTCTCCTCATTTCTGATTATTTCAAAGATTTTTTTTTAAACTTACATGCTTTAAATTGATTGCAAGATCTTTGAATTTCAGGTTATTAGGTTTTTGCATTTTCAACTAAGGAGCTGTTTCAGATCAACTGCAAAAGCCCATAGACAATACATGATTGCCATAATTCTTCTGAGAGGAAGATGGTAACACATCCAGGCATCCATCAGTAAATGAGTGGGAACAAGAGTGAAAACAAACCATAAAGGTGGTATGAAGGTGGTACCGATAGAGCCAATGCCAGCTGACTCTAAGATGGACTCACTGTCAGCCAAGGCTGAGACCATCAACAGTGGTGGTAGAACCTCCACAAAAACATTGTTTAAAAGGGGAGAAAAAAGACCTGCACAATGGCAATTGTGGCCAGAGAGAGGTGAGAATATGTGAAACAGCCCTGCAGACACCAAGGTTGTCAGAGAAGAAGGGGAAGGAGGTGCTCCAGGCACAGCAGAGATTCCCCTACAGCCCGTGGCAAAAACCTTAGTGAGGCAGGCTATTCCCCCTGCAGCCCATGAAGTTCCATGGTGGAACAAATATCCACTTGCAGTCCATGGAGGACCCCATGCCACTCCAGGGTGCATCTTTGGAGTCTGTGACCCTGTGGGAAGCCTGTACTGGAGCAGGCTCCTGGCAGAACCTGTGGCTCCATGGAGAGAGGAGCCCACCCTAGAACAGGTTTGTTGGAAGGACTTATGAGCCCACAGGAGAAAGGGACCCACACCAGAGCATTCATGGAGAACTGTCTCCACAGGATGGACCCACACTTGAGCAGGGGAAGAGCCTGAAAAGTCCTTCTCTCAAGGAGGAAGGAGCAGCAGAGAGAACGTGTGACAAACTGACCACAATCTCCATTCCGCATCCCTCCCAATCCAGGGGGAGGAGGTAGAGAATTTTCAGGAGCAAAGTTGAGCCTGAGAAAAAGGGAATGGTGTTTTTAAGATTTAGTTTTTCTTTCTTATTAGTGAATGATCTCTCCCTGTCCTTATCTTGACCCACAAGCCTTCCATTACATTTTCTTTCCCCTGTCCAGCTGAGGAGGAGGAGTGATAAAGTAGTTTTGGTAGGTACCTGGTGTACAGCCAGGATCAACCTGCCACAAAAGCATTGAGGAGATTAGGGATATCTATAACTTGACTTGTAAGAGGTCTTTGTGACCTTCTGAAAAATAAAATACACTTCTTAACAGATACTCTAAATTGAGGCATTATGCATTTAAATAAAATATTAGTAATCTCGATTAAAGAATTAGCCAGTATAATAGGATTTGAAATAAAATTACTAGACAGAATATAAATTTTAATTTTGATTCAAACAGGGTCTTAAACTGCACTTAAAATTATGATTTCTTTAACTTAAACTAATGTCTCAAGACCTTTCACACCCATTTGAATGAAGGCAGTAGAAAAGTCTGTTAAAGCAGATAAATTTTTGCCATTAGATTTTGGAAGGCACAGTGTTTGAAAGGACCAAAGCCTACTGCCCCTTACTTGCAGCCCAACACAAAATTCCATCAATTTACAGCTGTGGCAGGGTTATTGATTTAAATAAAATGAAGAGAAGACTTGTTCTGCTCAGCTCTAAATTTTGATAAGCCTACATTTCAAGAGTTTAGATGTTATTTAAAAAAAAAAAAGATTTTTTAAAAATTAATCTTTCAAAAGCAGGAACAGGTCCATGTTTTGATGCTCCTATTTCAGAGCAAATATCAAAATACAAGCAACACGTAAGATTTTGGTTTTATTTTGAAGTTATGTAACTATTTACAATAACCTAAAACTCTGTGAATTCCCAGAATCTTGATTTTAAGCGACTGTTTTCTTTACAGAGCTCTGTGTGTACAGATGTCTTCCTGGAAGCATCATTTTGTTGTTTAGAACAAAGATGAGTAGATTCATCAAAACCATAAGAATTTTTATCATTTCTATTTCAAGAAAGCTATCATCTTTTGTGGGTATGGAAATATTGCAGATTCATATTTAACAGCACACATCTGTTTAACGGTATTGGAATCCTGCTGGGCAGCATGAATTTCTTCCTTTCCCCAGCGATTTGTTAACACAGAAGCCAGAGCTGAACTTCTGGATTATTTTGACTGCACATGACCAATATCTGTTTCTGAATCTCTTTATTTGGGAGTTTTCAAAGTTAATTTAAATGCACTCAATAACTGCAGACACTATCACATGAAATATCACATTTGGGCTTCTCAGCTGAGACATTCTGACCTTCCAACAACCTTCCAACAGCCTTCCAACCCGAACCATTCTACAAGTATCACATGACAGCAGAGCTCTGATGCAAACAGGGTAACTCCTTGCTGGAGACAAGTTCTGAAGAGAAAGATCTGGGGGTCCTGGTAGACAGCAAATAATGACAATGAGCAAGCAGTGTGCTCTTGTGGCCAGGAAGGCCAATGGAATCCTGGGCGGCATAGGGAAGAGCATGGCTAGTAAGTTGAGGGAAGTCCTTCTCCCCCTCTACTTTGCACTGGTGAGGCCACAACTGGAATACTGCATCCAGTTCTGGGCTCCCCAGTTCAAGAGGGACAGGGAACTACTGGAAAGAGTCCAGCGAAGGGCAACCAAGATGATTCAAGGATTGGAGCATCTCCCTTACGAAGAAAGG
>BJBW01008299.1:0-18630 GCA_004320125.1 Scolopax mira
GGAGGGGGCTTGGAGCAACCTGGTGTGGTGTGAGGTGTCTCTGCCCAGGGCAGGGGTTGGACTAGATTATCTTTATTGTCCCTTCCAACTCTAACCGTTCTTTGATTCTCCAAGTATACAAACCACTTTGGTATGGTTCCTTCTTTCATGAAGCTCAGACTGCAAAAGGTGTCCTAAAGACCATCTACCCACAGCACAGAGCTACCTGGGAACTGTTGTTGTTCTTACCAACACACCATAGTAATTGCCTTCCCACACTGCTAGTGCCCAAACAAGTAAATTTTGGGGGCTCAAGTTCATCTCTTGACATCCCTGCCAACAACTTTTGCTCATCAGCTGTCTTAAAGGGATGGAATGAGCACCGCCAAGCCACAGGGCGGGCAACCCTCCTCATCCTCACCTGCTGCTTACTCTGCCCCCATCACAGACATCCACCCAAAGGAGACGGATATACCTCTGGAATATATATCCCAGCAGAAGATATTCCTGGAAACCAAAGCCTACAGAGCAGCCAGCGCTTCAGTTTGAAGATGGGAAAACCTTGGGGAGGGAAGGACATTACTCCCATTCCCCAATAAGCAGCTTGGATGCTCACCAATTCTTTTGATTATTACTGCTAAAGCATTTTGCTAATTTCTCATTAGTTAATTTTCCATTTAAAGTTATGGAATCAAGACTTTTTTAAAATTGTCCACTTCTACTGCAGTATTAAGAAATATTTATTTCTCCACACTACTTACTTATCAGGCTGAAGCGCTCCGAATGAAAAATGAAAGCAGTCACACATATCAAACAGGCAATTATCACAAACATGGAAAAATTAGTTCTTAAAAGTCTCAGCCTGTTGCAGGGCTCTCCAAATCTTCCTGCTCCAACCAAAACAACTGTGGTGGGAGCAAACTTTCCAGATGGGAACATCTGTCTCTCATTTACTGCAGGGAAGAAAACACCAGGAAGATTAACGGCTCCCAAGTCCAGTGGAGCCCAGACACAACACGTACAAAAGGGATACCATTTAGAAAGACTTGGAGAAACAGCTTGGTTTGAAAGATTATTTTTTGTGATTATTTTGTGGGGCTTCTACATATGGAGAAGCTTGATGTCAGGGAAAAAAAGAGCTTGAGTTTCACTTATAGTAAATGCTATGTATAAGGAAAGCAAGAATTGAGTTAACTATGAACACATGAATGATATACAGCACTTTCACCATCTCAGCTACTTTTCAGATACAAAGAGTCATTTTAAAAGTTGTTTTTAAGGGGTTACCCCCAAAAGGTCTGAAATTGCTCCCTGCGCTCATCACTGACAGGGCAATTTACCTCTTTAGGGTCCAGAGAGTGACCAACAATCTTATTCCAGAGAGTAAAAAGTGACTAAATACGTGGGAAACCCATGGCTGAAGGACACTTCAACCCAGGCTCCCCAGCAGAGCTAAAACAAAGTCCATTCCTCTTACTGGTATTCCTTAACCTCAGCCACAGACCTCATCTCTTGAGGCCCCATCCCTGGAGGGGTTCAAGGCCAGATTGGATGGGGCTTTGAGCAACCGGGGTCTAGTGGAAGATGTCCCTGCCCAGGACAGGGAGTTGGAACTAGATGGTCTTTAGGGTCCATTCCAAGATTCTATGATTTACAAAGGTAGGAATGCATTTGGGTCAGGCTCTATCCTTTCCTATGCACCTATGTGCACTTATGTGCATGTGATGCTGCTCCAATTGAAGTGTCAGAGACTGATCACAGAATGGTTTGGGTTGGAAGGAATTTTGAAGACCATCCAATTCCACCCCCTGCCCTGGGCAGGGACACCTCCCACCAGACCAGGTTGCTCAAAGTCCCCTCCAACCTGGCCTCCAGGGATGGGGCAGCCACAGCTTCTCTGGGCAACCTGGGCCACCAAAGTCTCATCACCCTCACAGCTCACTTCTGCCATAGTGTCTACAGCCAACACACAAGATGTCTTCTGTACTTCAACACCAAAGCCACCAGCATGTCACAGCTTTCCTCCCCATCTTCCGTGTTCCACAGCAACAGTTTTTGTTTGCAGTGGTACCCATTATAGCAACTCATAAACTCTTCTTATTTCTAATTAACAGCCTAGTTCTTGATGCCTATTCAATACCCACCAGTTTTCAGTGGTGGAAAATCTCCTGAAAGAGCTCCAGCCTGTTGTACAGGGTAACAACATTAAATGTAGGTAATTCTGAAACAGGACCCAAGTTTTGAAACAAGAAAGCTTCAGAACAGATGCAATTGCCTTTAGACTTTAGACCTTTGCAAGCACTTCTGTTTAAACAAAAATTATGCTAAACTCTGCTGAGGGATAAAGAAAAATAATTTATTCCCCCAAATCCCATAGGTTATACAGAAGAACAACAACTGCGCACAGTAATTTTGGGAGTGAAAATCTTTTTTTTTCTTCCTGCTCAGGCTAAATGATATCAAGTAAATAAAGCCACAACTTTTGAACCTGTAAAATTTTGGGTGACCCAAAAAGGGGGGAAAAATTAGTGAAACAAGTTCTAACTTTTGAAAGCATTTTCCACTTTAACAGAGGCTTTGAGGCAGCCTTTAGGACATGATTTTATCTCACACTCATAAATCCCTTAAAAACTTGGATTGCTGGTCATTTAACAAGCAGCTCCACCCTTCTCCTGCTCTCCAGATGAAACACATATGCAGTGAGCTCCATTTTGTTACCTTCCTCTCCAACCCAGCAGTATCGAAAAAAGCAGTGGTAGATCCCAGGGAGCGGTGTTTAATTGGCACCCTCTTATTACTAATTAGCTCTGAGGGGTTCTCCACAGCTCACAATGGTCCATAGAAATGCATCCACTGCTTTAAACAGGCTTTGGAATGGCAGAGATGTTGGAGGGGACTCTGAGGAGCAATCCTGCTGCAGGGAGGGGAACCCAGGCCATCACCACAGTTCCTCATGGAGAAGACAGCGTGGGGCCACCACCATTGCAGTCCTCACTGGGCTCCTGCAGACCCAGGCAGGCATCTGAAGAAGTCGGGGCGGGGGGGGGGGGGGGGGGGAAAGNNGGGGGGGGGGGGGGGGGGGGGGGGGGGGGGGGCTGTAAAGTCATCTCATAGAGGGGAAACATTCCCAGAAGTTATGGCTGCCACGCAGCTTCTCTGCAGTGTGTCCTGCACAAGAGCCTCTTGCACGCTCAGGGCAGTGGTAGAGTCACCATCCCTGGAGGTATTTAAAAGCCAGGCAGACGTGGTGCTGAAGGACATGTGTTAGTGATGGGTCCGGCCCCTGCTCCCTACCCCACAGCTGCAAAGAGGCCCAGAAGAGCACTGCGGGTCCAGCATTCCCATGGCTTCCCCAGGGAAAGCTATGTTTCCAACCCAAGCCAACTTCCAGGGGATTTTTGCTGGGACCTGCATCTCCCAGGCTGAATTTGGTTCATTCCTGGAAGCTGGGGGAAAAAAAAAAAAAAAAAGTAGTGATGGTCTATTCTGAGCTACCAGGCTAGTGACCCTTCTTTTCCACCACATGGTGTTTCACATCCCAGCTCTTAATTTCAGTAGGAAAATTAAGGTTGTGGAAGAGGAGGTAATTTTCTAGCCAACTCCATAAGAAATTCAGCAGATGCCAAGAAAGATGCCGTTTCTGGGTCAGTGCAGCGAGAGCCTTTGCTGAAAGGCTTCCTTCCCACCAGCGGTCCCTCTCTGCTCCCTGCGGGATGATTCCCTGTCTCCTTGGGAGCAATCCTTGTAGGGAGCTTCCTTGAAGAGAAGCATCCCATCCATCAGGGGCCATTTCACTCCCTGGTGCATTTTTAACCTGACTCCAAGCAGCAAAGCGAGAGTGTGAAGCCCTGAGACACAGAGATGGGGAAACTGGGATCCCCAGCTGCGCTGGGGCTTCCAATCCTCTGCTCCCCGTTAGCTGCTGGGAACTAATCTGATCACACTCAGCACCTGTTCCTACTGAGATGTTTGAACAGAAGATCCTACAGATTGTTAAGAGCATCTATTGGACCAATAGGTCTCTGGTAAAAAAAATATGCCAGTGCTCCAGACCGGCTACAGCCTGTCAGTTCAACACCCTTCTGCTCCCCAGCACCCCATGGGGAACTCCAATGTATCTCATAACTTTGAAGGTGAAAAAAATGCAGGTTTTCTGCTGCCCTTCAGAGCCCCCATGAACCAGAAGGGGCATCAAGAACCACCATAAGCAGCTCCTGCTGTGGAGGGAGTGGGCATGAGCTGTGCTGCCCAGGTGCCCCAGTCACCCACAGGTGACAACTGACAGCATAGCCTGGGCTGGCACAAAGCTGCTGGCACCAAGGTTTACTTGAATTTTTTGTCATCAGAGAACCCAAGAATGGTTCAACCACAGTAACAGAAGGAAACTACAACCTGCCTTTGGGAGAGACAGCCCTTGTCTATAATATGATCCTGCCTTACCTGCCTCGCTGGGTGCGGCAAAGATGAGCATTCTCCAGGACCTGGACAAGATAAGAAGGACAAGTTCTGGGTCCTGCACTATTCCTGACCAGACAGGGAAGCACAGACACACATCGCAGGATTATATAGCCTGTGTAAGGCAGAGCCACCCCAGAGCACCTCACAGGTTGATACAGCACAGGGTAAAAGCATAACAGTTTCAACATCATTAGAGGAGGAAAATAGTCTCATTTAAAATGAGAGGATGGACTGAAACCCACCATGAATTCTCCTTAAAATCATCCAGTACTTGAATGTTTCAAAACTGTAAACCTGGTTACTAAAAATGTAGAGGAGGAGGTTTAAGTCAGAATTTTTAAAACAACAATTTAAGATTATATCCCTCTCCCCGTCCTCCATCTCCTTGATGATTTGGTCCTTGATGATTTGGTCCTCACTGCTATAAATCAACATTAAAAAAAAATAAAAATCACACCTGGACTCAAAAAAATAACCATTACTGAGCAAATCTGGCTTTCTTGTAGCATCACAAATGCCACTGGGCATGAGGGGATCTGAAGCTGATGAGAACTGGTCCAGCAGATCTGGTGCCAAAGGGATGAGGGTATTCAGCATCGAGTAATGCAAGAACTGAGATAAAGTCTTCATACAAGAGGGAGACAAAGTACCAGTGCCAGCAGCCCAAGCACCATTACCAATAACTGGTAAATAACACCACTTCTTAAGGCCATTTACTTAAAGAAGTGAGAAGATCAAGGCAGAACAGCACATTTAACCCTTAACAATCAACCAGACCACAGAGAGGCACAAATAATACCAAGGACACCCAAAGCTATTACCAAAAGCCTAAATTAAACTAGAAAAAAGCAAAGCTGTTTGTTAAGCACAGACGGGGTACAAATCCCGACCACCTGGAGATGAAGCAGTCCAGAAGCTGACAAGCAAAAGGGCTAGTTTAGGTGAAAACAAGGGTAATTTCTGCAAAAACAAAACAAAACAGAAATCCAACCCAAAACAAACCACCATCCAAGTTCTGCCACAAACCCAGAATGAAGACAGAATATAATAATCCCCCTTGGATCCCTGAACATTTCTCTCTTTTCCAAATAAAGTGGAGCTCCCTTCTCTGGATGGAGGCTAAAGAGCAGGAGCCCACCCACCGCCAGCCAGCTCCAGGGCTGAAATTCCGCCAAACTGTGCAAGATGTACAAGAAATCAAGGAGGAACTTAGAAAAGGCTTGGGAAGTCTTTTTTACCCCCATTATTTACAACTTCCTACAAGTGCCAAAGTCCAAACCAAGGACCACAAGCGTTCTTCACCTCGCAGTCCTCTCTGGCTTTACTTCCACAGCTGTTGCACTAACACCCCTCTTGCCACCCCGTCAATGGTCCTGAGGTCTCCAAGTCTTGCTAACCATGCCATAGTTGGCTCTCTGCAGAGAGCATTCCTCATTCACTTGGGTGCTAAGTACATTAACTGCTGCCCAGCTAATATTCCCTCCTGATCGATGACACACACAGAAGCCCTGCCAGGATGATAATTCTGCCTCTTTAAAAACACTTCTCACATTACTATACAAAGAGCTCATCCCCTTCACCCCAATGCCAAAGCAGCACGTGGAAAGCCTTCTGCTGTCTCACGGAGTTGGAAGCACGGAACAACACATTCAGGGATGTTTGTTTGAGGTTTCTGAGCCTGATGATAAAGATGGGCACCTACATACCTTTAGGAGTGGAGCCACTGGTGCAATGCTGGAGCACCATACAATCATAAAATGGTTTGGGTTGGAAGGGACCTTAAACATCATCCAGTNNGATCATCCAGTTCCACCCCCCCTGCCCTGGGCAGGGACACCTCCCACCAGAACAGGTTGCTCCAAGCCCCCTCCAACCTGACCTTGAACCCCTCCAGGGATGGGGCAGCCACAGCTTCTCTGGGCAACCTGGGCCAGGCTCTCACCACCCTCACACCAAAGAAGTTCTTCCTCAGATCTCATCTCAATCTCCCCTCTTCCAATTTAAAACTGTTACCACTCCTATAGCTCCCCTCCCTGATCAAAAGCCCCTCCCCATCTCTCCTGGAGCCCCTTGAGGGACTGGAAGGGGCTCTAAGGTCTCCCCGGAGCCTTCTCTTCTCCGGGCTGAACCCCCCCCAACTCTCTCAACCTCACAGCAGAAGGGCTTCAGCTCTTGGAGCATCTTCATGGCCTCCTCTGACCCCACTCCAACAGGTTGATGTCCTCCTTGTGCTGAACCACCATCTCATGCAGGCACAGAGAGATGAGAGTGGACAGCAGAGCCATTAAAGCTTCATTACTTCTTGGTCTCTTCAGGGAATGACCCCAGCAGAGATGGACTCAGCAGTAATTGTCTTTGATGCTCTGTTATGCATCCTTCCCCTCTCTCTCCTGGGCAGTGGAGATGGAGATTTTCCATGGATAACCTCTAAAGACTCAGTGACACACAGGAACCATAGAGTGAAGGTGTTGGCTCAGCTGCTGATGCACTCGCTTTCACAGCATCATGCTGTAACACCGAGAAAGAGAAGACTTTCCAACTCGTCATTCCTAGGATTGTCCTAAACCAGCCATCAGTAACCCACGTTACCCTCCTCACCATCAACTGGAGCACAAGAGAAAGACAAAGATGACATTAACCAAGAAGTGCAACCACTGGAATGGCGAAGCCAGGGAAGATAAAACCTACCCTGCAAACAAAAAGAAACCCAGAAAAAACCCAAGTTTGTTTTAAACTGCTATTTTCCTCCCACAGTCATGGCAAAGCCTGTGACACTGTGCCTATAAATTTCCGCTAATGATGCGGCAGCAAAGCAGAGCCCCATCTGTGCTCGGGCACAGGTGAGACTTTTCAGTATCGTGCAAGTGCACACTGTCTTTCAATTACACTCACCAGCCCATTAGGCAAATTAGATTTGCATATGAGAGGATAACTAGAAAGTCAAGAAATAGGCCCTGAAGTAAAATCCATTTTATAACCTACATATCCCCGGGAGACTGTGGACAGTAGGTTTGCTGTTCAACCCAGGCCTGCGGCTGCTGTTCTTGTTTCCCAGGTTTCTGCTCTTAGTGCTGGCATAATTTTGAGGACAGTCCCTTCACCACACAGAACTGAAGCCAGGTAAAGACATCTGTGTCCCCAGCTTCCTAAAACCATACCCATTTCTGCAGGGCTTTGCATCATTTGGAGGTTCTGCCTTGGAGTAGGCTTGAGAGTAGATTCAAATATTACTGGCCCTGGAGAACTTACATTGATTCCACCTGGATTTCAAGAAATATACCACTAAACTACTGAATTATTGCCAGCACCCTAAGAAGGTACACTGGTGCATGCTGCTCAGTGGTATGGGATTACACTGGTGTCCCATTTCACCAAGGACATTTGGGTGAACCAAACAGTCCTGCTCAGGTGATCCTGAAGAATTAATCTGCCCACACATACTTCCCCCCCCAGTAAGTGTATGCAAAACAGACAACCTAGCTCATCTCCCAGAATCCAGATGGCACTTGCAAACCTTGTCTGTGTATCAAATGTTGTTTTTTAGATCAAGTGTCCCTGGTTGACAACACAGAACTTCACAATGCTATCTTTAGAGACTTCTCTGCAAAGAAACACCCTTTGAGCATACGTTACAGGGAAGATGCCAATGTGGCAGGGCATTTTCAGCAGACGTAAAAGTATCTGTTTCTGAGGGCTCAGGTACCCCTGAACAACCTGAACCTAGCTCCCCTTTGAACACCAAGCCCCTACAGAAGAGATGCGTTAACAAGTTCAGATTGGAGAGATGCAGGATGAGCTCAAGGCAAAGTCCACTCACACACAAGATTTATCAAAAACCCCTACCAAATGAGTTAGAAGAGCTGAAAACAGATAGCAAAATACAACACTTTCTGTTCCTTCATTTCTCCTACAGGTTTAGAGATTCTTACCCTACTTTGCTGTTGATCTAAATGCATGGGACTGATAATAAACCAATGGTTTTCTTTCTCAAAGTCTTCATTTCCTCCTCCAGATTTCAGGTAAAGATAAAAGCAGCACATGCAAAGCAACTTTAAAAAAAAAAAAAGCAGCCCATTAATAAAGAGCAAAACTCTACAAAACTTTCAGTTTTACACATTCCTAAGATATGTGTTAACCCCAACAAAAATAAAAATAAGTAGCAGCTGTTAAAAATAACCCCACCACCCCCAAAACCCCCACCACCTGAAGTTATTTTCTGTGCTTTTCAGCTGAAAAAAAGAATCATTACCTGCACATGAAAAAGTATGAAAAACCTGTACATGCTCCCACTAAGTAGGAAAATGGGATTACAAAAGCCTGGACAAGACAAATGCAGCCACAGAAGCAGCAAAAGGTTGTGATACTTCTCGTCTCGAGGAGGAAAAGGAGGAGGAAAAGGAGGAGGAAAAAGAAAAAAAGGAAAAAAAAAGAAAAAAAGGAAAAAAAAAGAAAAAAAGGAAAAAAAAGAAAAAAAGGAAAAAAAAGAAAAAAAGGAAAAAAAAGAAAAAAAGGAAAAAAAAGAAAAAAGGAAAAAGAAAAAAGAAAAAAAAAAGAAGAAAGTGATCCAGGAGGTAGCTCTTTCCATATTGCAGGCACTCACAGTAAACACCATATGGCCTGTTAATTTAATTAGGGAGAAGAAACCCCCTAAGTTTGAGATTTGACTTTGAAGGGTTTAAAACAAGTATGAGGAAAATGGCTCAGATACTCTATGGGGTTGTCTTGCTGGCTTCATCTATCCTTCTGACCCAATTCAGCTGGTGGCTCTCCCCATGCGGCACAGCACCTCTAAGGGACTGATTTATTATTATTTTTTTAAAAAAGCCCACTACCAGATGTGCAAAACCTCCTCCACCGTTGCATCTGCAGGGCTGCTTCCCAGGAAGATCTGGGTGGTCCACACTGGCCAGCCAAACAAGGACAGGTCTTTATCAGAATGGAGGTACATGCAGTAAATAACCTGAGTTCTTCACCTGAACCCATCTCCTCAGATGCCAACCAGAATTTTTATTTTAAACCCTTCTCACAAACTACATTGTCAGGTCCCACCCATCGAGGCAGGATGCACCTCAAGGTGGAGGTCAACCTGACAAATGTCAGAGAACCAATGCTGAGACACAACCTTTTAGGAGAAGTCCACTCCCCATCTGTAAATAAGTACATTCATAACCTTGAGGGCAACCAAGCCCCAGAGGTTCTCAAAGACTTCTCTATCTGAGTAAAGACTCACCACACCTTCTACTCCCAAAGTAGCAACAGGAACTCTTTGGCCAAAGGTGCTGCGTTATCAGAATAAAAAGTCATTGCCTGTTTAGACCAGATCTTCCATATGAAAGGCATGGGAGAGAAATGGAAATACCTTCTCCAACTTGGAAAGAAAGCCAGTCTAGAGACTTGACCATCCCAAGCATCCTAATGCAGTTCCTCCACTGGTGGGAGCTACTTATTAAAGCTTCATAACCTTAAAAAAAAGTGGAGAAATAAATTTTAAAAAGTCTGTACTGATTTCCCTCTTGTTTTTTTTTTTTTTTTTGCTTCTATCTTGACAATTCACACTTGTTAACTGTTTTTCCTGAGGAGAAAGGAGAACATTGAAGAGTATTCTCTAGACTGAGGTTTGCATCTATCGGTCTGTACAGCAACAGGTACCACCATTACACCGGAGCATCCTGCCAGGTCTCAGCCTGAGCGGTCCAGGGCTGCCCAGTGCATCACTGGGAAGGAACAAGTCAGAGGCCAGGAAAGTGGCTGCAGAAGCATCAACAAGAACGCAAAGACACAAAGCCTAATGATTATCTGTAAAACAGCCTCACAAACCGTAACGGCTGAGGTTTATGGGGCTTTGATGGACCTTTGTCTCCAAGGAGCCTGCTCAGGCCCAGGCAGTAAAATGCAACACTTCAGCTGTGGTACTTTGAGGACCACCACTCTGTCAGGAGTCACCAGCACAAACTTCATCAGCAACAGCGCTGGAGCATAACCGGAAGTCCTTTTGGGAGGCCCAGGGTGTCACAAGGGAAACCCAGTGTTTATCCAACAAACCAATCTACAGGCTTGCATAGGGCTTTATCACCCAAGTTGCTTGGACAGAAGCACAGAGGAAAGCTAGATGTGATGCCTCCACTGCAGAGACAAACTGCCACTCACCTCCATTCCTGCCTGGTACAAAGGTGGTCAGGGCTGTGTGGGCTGGTGCCTTCATCACAGGACATAACCCACCCCTACTCCTTGATGGAAATGCTCCCTGCCTCTGCAGAGCACCTTCATTTTCAAGTCCAAGGCAGATCACCAAGAGATCATAGAGTGATCTATCATGGTTTGGGTTGGAAGGGACCTTAAAGATCACCCAGCTCCACACCCCTGCTCTGGGCAGAGCAGGTTGCTCCGAGCTCCCTCCAACCTGACCTTGAACCCCTCCAGGGATGGGGCAGCCACAGCTTCTCTGGGCAACCTGGGCCAGGCTCTCACCACCCTCACACCAAAGAAGTTCTTCCCCACATCTCAGCTCAATATCTCCCCTCTTTCAGTGTCAAACCCTTCCCCCTCATCCTATGGCTCCCCTCCCTGACCAAGAGTCCCTCCCCATCTCTCCTGGAGCCCCTTGAGGGACTGGAAGGGGCTCTAAGGTCTCCCTGGAGTCTTCTCTTTTCCAGGCTGAACCCCCCCAACTCTCTCAGCCTGTCCTCCCAGCAGAGGGGCTCCAGCCCTCCCAGCATCTCTGTGGCCCACTCCCTCTCTCCTGTTAATACCTGCAGCACATCCCACCTCAGGACAAACCCAGGCTGTCCATGTCTCTGACAGCAGGAAACTCAGAAGAGATTTTGGGGGTTTGGGGTTTCATGCAACTTGCCATCCTGTGGACGCATCATACCAGGAAAAAAAACAAAGAAGCAAACCACATTGTTCCTAGAATTTTGTAATGTTTGTTGGCATGTGGTTCCTTCAGCTCCTCTCAACAGTTGACTACACTCACACATTAATAACTGAGTTGTTCAAATTTTATTTTCTTTTCAACCCCGACTCTGGGTGTCTTTAATAGGTGTGCCACAGCACGATGCCAGAGACCAGAATTTCCCATTTTCTAGTTAAAAAAAAAAACAAAAACAACCACAAAACAAAAACAAAACCACACAACCCCAAATTCTCATAACCAAACATCTAAAGCCCAGCAGACTTTTTCCTGCCTGCAAGAAAACCTCCTCTCAGGACACTGCAAAGATTTAATTTACTACCACTTGCCCTCTGGTTATTTGACATTTATGGGGTGGGGGCTGAAGGAAGGAAGAAAGCAGGGAGAGGGTATAATTAGCTTTGCTTGTAAAAAATGTTCATCCCGGTTGTAAGAGCAACTGGAGCCTATCGGGGGCTTAATAGATTTCATGGTTTTGTTCCTGAAGTGTCTGTGTGAGGTGGGGAGAATGAAAAAAGGGGGAAAATAAAAAAAACTATATATAAAAAAAAAATCAATAAGTGGATCCTACTTTCTGCCACAACCCCATATGGAAGTAATCAAGCACAAGGGTGGCAGCTGGGGCCAATAACAGTCACCTGCAATTGAGGGACATGGGGGTTTTTGGATAGGTTTTTAATGCTAATTTCCTGGAGGAACAATGCGGGAGTGGGCGTGGGGCGGCAGCAGAGGGGGGATGAATAGGGACCAGCCAGAACAATGGCTGCACCTGGTGCCGGGAGCAACGGCACAGAGCCCGGCACGCGGCCACCACGCACAGCACATCTGTTCCCCGCACAATAACCCGCTCCCCCCGACGCCCCACCACCATCCCAACCAACACTTCCCTTTAAACATGCACAGTCTGCCGTGGAGCAACAGGTTCGAGCACCTCCAGGGCTGCTGTTCCTCCTCCTACCCGCCTTTGGGGAGAGCTCAATGATGGTTATCAATACTTTTGGGTCTTTCTGAGGGTTTTTTTGATGAAAGGGTTGGCTACGCAACATCCCATCAGCAGGCTGTGGCATCCTGTTGCTGGGAGGAATCCTGACTCCTGCCTTTCTGCTTTCTATAGGACCGGAGAGGAACCCAGTAGCAGATCCCATGATGGGATGGATGCCCCATCCCTGGAGGGGTTCATGGCCAGATTGGACGGGGCTCTGAGCAACCTGGTCTGGTGGGAGGTGTCCCTGCCCAGGGCAGGGGGGTTCAAACTGGATGGTCTTTAAGGTCCCTTCCAACTCTAACCATTCTGTGATTCTATGATCTGCAACAGTCCTGGTTTTTCCAAGTGGTCCTCTGGCCACCTGCGACTGTCCTCCTTCAACGGCACAAGTCCTGCCATGGACATGAAAACTGCAGTCCTGAAGCCAGGAACGCACCGAGGAAATTCAATTCACATTATTCTAAAACCTTAAGCTTGGCTTATAAGAATGCCACTGCCCAGCCCAATAAAAAGCATGACAGTTACACTTTAAAATGCTTTGAAACCTCTGAAATCGCTATTGTGCCTTCGGACGTAAGCTGCTGACACACAAAGCGGCGCTAAGGTCAAGGTCTTCCCTCAGAAAATTGCTTGCAGACCCAAGAACTGAACCCAAGCCGCTCTGGGCTGCACTTTAACTGCGGGATCATCGCCCACCAGTTCTTCCCAGGTTTTGCTCTTGCTCTCAACAAAGGTTTTTCCAGCTGTTCCCTGAATGCTGCATGAATTAAGAGGGTCTCCATCATAAAAATAAAAGTTGAAGAGGCTCCCAGAGACCTGCAGCAATGCTGCTCCCAGGGACCGCTCTGCAGTGTCTGTCGAAACACATTTCATACCTAGCTTCTAACAAGACATCCGATTCGGAAACAGTCCCTAGCTGCAGGGAAAAGGCAAGCTCACAAGCCAGCCCAGAATACGTATAGATAAACCAGGTCTTATCATGGGAAAAAACCCAACAGGCAATAGACTACAACCATCTCCCCTTCATATTTAAGAACTAGCCAGTGTTGCCTTAAATCTGCTACATATGTCCAAGTCCTCAAATGACTTTCTTCAGCTTTCCAGCTATACTGTAAACATCGCCCAGGCATGTCAAACAAATCTTGGTTTTTGTCCAAAACCTAAAAAACCCAAAAAAACCCCACAGAGCTGGAAAAACCCCAAGAGGCCACCGGGCTCGTCCATCCCCGCGCCGAACAGTGGGAGAGAAAAAGAAATGCTGCTGGTGGTTATTGGTTTATGGGGCAATTTGGGGACTGAAGAGCTGGTTGCCTTAAACTCAGCTCCTGGAGTCAAAGCAGGCTCTTTCCCTCTTGCCTGCTTGACCTGCTACAGGTCAAAAATCCACCCATGACAAAGCCCTGTGAGGAAGCAGTAAAATAATTTGGGAGTCACACAGCAGGCAGCATTAAGAAACGAAATGCACTCTCTCGAGGACTCTGGTCCTGTGAGACTGAGAGGTGTAAAACAGGAGCCTGACCATGCAGTTCACGGAAGAAAAACTCCCTCAGTTTTTGGCTTTGGCAGTTTAAATAAGTCTCTGCAAAAACCCACAGATGCAACTGGCAAAAATAGCAGCATCTTGGAAGTAAGCAGGGGCTGTGGCTCCAAGCCCCAGGGAGAGCAGAGCCCGACTTGGCAGCACCATTTTTGGCCTTTTCACTACTAAATGGAGTTTCTGCTCTTTTCCTCAGGGCATTCCCTGTGTAATAGACTTCTCAGATTAACGATTTATTCTCCTCGCCTTGAGCGATTCTGCTCCTTCCTCAGACCCTTGAAGTCCTCGGTGTATGGCACTTCCCCGCTGCCAATATTTGTTCAAACTGCCTTTGCTTTGCCCTTTTTACCTTGTTCACTACACCGGGGTTTCTGAGTTTTGCATTATTTGTTGGTTTCTCTTAGGGGTGGATGTGCTGGGGAGGACCCACAGTCATCTAGGTGAAGTCCCAAAAATCAGACTAGACATCTCCATATTAATAGTGAAAAATCACATGATTCAACAGAAAATGCAGGGGAAAAAAAAACCAAAAAGGGTTCACTTGGATGTGCTACCCCATTTCTATAAAATCCTTAGGAGTGGCCACTGACTTTTAAGCCACCCTGGTCCCCAAATGACAACCACCTCTCTCACCAAGGCACTCAGCTCATTGGGCACCCCAAAACCTTTCCAAAAATAATGGAATCTGAGAAGAAAATAAAAAAGTTTCCCTGCAGGACTTGAGTGAGACACCAGCAAATTAGTTGTTTAATGACCAAATCACGTTGCCCTGATGCCAGGAAAACTTCTGTCTGCTTAATCAGAGCCTGACCTGCAAAGAGACCGAAGGAGCAGATGCACCAACACACTGCACTGCATTCACAACATTTGGGAAGTCTTCAGGAGAGCTGCAGCAGAGGAGCATTTTGGTATAGGCTTTTAGACATTCTTTTGCTTTTAGATATCATCACACTCCATAGCGCTTTGCTGAAGATGTTTTTTGGGTTTCATTCCTGCTTTGGTGCACTTTGAGATGTTGAAATCATGGAGCAGCACATGCTCCTTCTGCCTCCTCTCTGGGGACAGCAAGGGACGCATAAGAGGTGTCAGGTGTGTCCGTAGGTGCAGATTTACAACATATATATATATTTTAAAAGCCTATACCCAAATGCCTGCATACTGCAGGATAAGGAAAACCTTTAGGTGACCCATGCAGTGGCCAAAGCAGCCCATGTGGCAGCGCAGCACCCTGACAGGGAGCCCGGCCAGGCTGCACTGCTCCCTCCCTGGGGAAACCCTGGCGTTTGGCACCGCTTAAAAACCCACCCTGACAAAGCAACAGCAAAGTGCCCCAAAGGGAATCATCCTGCACCAGGCAGCCTTGCAAATCTCCTCTTTTTTTTTTTTTCCAGCTCAACAGCAAACGATCCTCAGCCACATTTTAGCTCCCCAAAGTTTAAGCACTGATTTTGGTACATCTCCCACGGCCGGGCAGGATTTCTACAGCATGTAAAATAGACTGTGAGTACCATCGTGAAGGAGCCCAGTGCTGCAGGAGGTGGGAGAATGAAAAAAAATAATCAAACCACCCAGTAATATTTTGCAGAGAATACACCCGGGGCAGCAGCTCCGTAAACGTGCAACAGAGGGATCTTTACAACAAGCTGCTCCTACGACCCTCCGAAGCAATTTCAGCTGCTGAGCCCTCCCAAAAAATAGGGAAGAGGAGGAGGGAGAGAGGGAAAGCACAGGTTTCAAATACACATGCAGGGAGATTACGATGGAATAAGAGAAAATACATCAGTCTGCAGCCCGCCAGCAAAAAGATATAAGGCAGGGGAGGTCTGTTCCGGCATCACAAAATTGATCAGAGAAATTTAGATGCTGGGAGCATCAGTTGCTGCTCGAGAAGAGCAAAGACAAAAAGGGAGCAGCCTCTGCCACAATGCAGAAAATCATTGAAAACACTGAGAAAATTAAGGAAATAGAAGAAATCCCCCTCTGCAGGCTTCCTCCCTCTCCCCTCCCCCTGCTTCAATATCAGCATGCAGCAGTGAGAGTAAGGCTGGGCACAGTGGAAAAAAACCCACATTCTACTAAAATACACACAAAAAACCCCTTCCTGCTTTTTAATTTCCCCAGAAAACGCTGAATCCTTCTGCTCAAAGGAGGGGGATATAAAGAAAAAAAAAAAACAACCCCAAAAAACATTCCATAGCAACATAGAGAGAGCTCTAACACAGCTCTCCTCAGAGAGTTTAGTATTTTTTCAGCTGCAGAAGCCAGGCATGCAGCCCGCTCCTCTATTGAAGTTTTCCCCACTGCAGTGGGGGAAGGGAGGGGGGAGGTGGGGGTGGCAGAAACCCCCCTACCCTCTCCTTCTACCTGTGCTGAGGGTTGAGGCTCTCCCCAAGACGCCAGAGAAACCCACCTTGCTCTTCAAACCTCCTCAGCGGCTGAGTATCCCCCCCCCACCTTCCCCAAGATGCTGCACCCTCCCCGGCCCCCTTTTAAAAATAGCCCCATCCGTCGCTTACCCCAAACAGGGAGGTTGCAAGGATCCAGCTGCTGTTGAATACACCTAGTTTCTTTGAAATATAAATAAAAGCACTCTTCCTCCTCCCTCCTCCTCTGCTCGTGATCTCCGAGCGCAGCCGGAGCCCAGCCTGCCTTCTCCTTTCATTAGCTGGACATGTGTCAGGTCCTGCACATCTGCGATTTCTCACCGCCTGGAGCCGCCTGTCTGATTCCAGGGAAACACAGATGGATCCCAGATGGGAAGGTCCTGCCAAACAGACCAGCTCTCCACCTTGCCAGAATACCCAGCTTAGAGGCACACACACACACACACACACACCCCCAGGCTCCCTGCCTGCGCCACTGCCAGGCTGCTCGCCAGCTGATGTCACCAAGCACACACCTACCCAGCGCTGACATTAACTTCTTAAATACTCGGAATTTGTTTATGGCTTGCAATAACCAAGCCAAGACGGCGCCCCAAAGGAGGGTTTGGGCAGTCCTTTCCACCCGGAAAGACCCCTCCCCAGAGGGGCTCTGCCTGATGCAGCACCGGGTGTAAACCAGCCGTCGGCTCAGCCCTCCGTTTAAAAATGCGGATAAGCTGTTGGGTACACCAGGGAATTAATTTTCCAAAGGTTTCCCTCCCCCCACACCTCCCCTTAAACTCCCCTCCAAGGCCCAGCACCGGAGTTTGCAGTGCTGGAAAGCTGGCATATGGTAGCAATTAGAAGCAACAACAAGATAACAAGATACTGATGTTGCAAGGGTACCAAACCAGAGGCTGGAAAATTCAAAGGCATAGGCAATTAAATGTGTAACATATTACCCGGCTCCAAGAGGAAGTGTTAAAGGAAAATGTAAATCCGAAATGTTCTACCGGGGATGGGGGGGGTGGGGGGGGAGTAAACTCCACTAAGGATCTCACAGCACCAAGGGAGGCTCCTAAGAGAAACTCACCAGACACAACCACATTTGACCATTCCCCCCCCTTAACACGCAGCTCTGCCACCTACAACCCCCCCCGGTCATTCTGAACAGCCGCTGCCCGAGGTGTGCAGTGAACAACAGACATTAACTGGAGGCCCCTGACTAATCCCATCAGCCCAGCACCATTCACCGGGGAAACATAGATTGACACACCACCATTCCTTACCCCCGGCATCCCCAAAGAAGGGGCAACCACCCCTCCGGTGACTGTCCAAACCGTCCTCCTTCCA
The DNA here is from genome assembly GCA_004320125.1 of Scolopax mira. Lineage (NCBI taxonomy): Eukaryota > Metazoa > Chordata > Aves > Charadriiformes > Scolopacidae > Scolopax > Scolopax mira. The sequence goes on from BJBW01008299.1 coordinate 17,586, forward strand.
GCTCCCATAAAAGCACCCGGGGAAGGGAAGCAACACTGACATTTTGCTTGCAGACCAGGCACGGGTACGTTTAATATCTCAAGAGGGATTCACCACTCCAGGTCCGTGTTTCTCTCAGCTGCGCATGTTCAGATCTTGATACAATCCTTCCCAATTCTCTGCAGGCAACACCACCTCTCCCTCCAGCTACTTTTTTGGAGAACCAGAGACCTACGTTCCTTGCCAGGACAACAAACTAAAAGCTCGTCCATCACCCAAGCCCAGGGATGCTGGTTTTATTAAAAAGCCCAGAAATCACACGAGCTGAATTCCCCGCAGTTGGTCTAAGCATGGTGGGATATTTACTCACATAAATGCTTATTTTTATGAAATTTCTAACACTTTGGGAGGCTACTGCTGTTGCCAAGCCATGTCCATAAACATACTAGAAGCACTAACCACACCCTCCCTCAGCATCCCACCAAAACCCTTCACCCCCAGCTGCTCTGTCTCTTCCTCCTAATTAGCTCAAGGTACCTCCACTTCCCTTTGGGAAGGTAAAAGGCTGTAAAGGGAGAAGAAAATTAAAAAAAAAATAGCCAAAAGTGCTTTAAAGGAAGTATTAAAAAGTATTCTACGAGTAGGCATGGCATGTGTCATGAAGTCATGGGCCATGTTGTCCTCCTGCAGGGGACAGGTCCCCAGCACAGCCAGGATTCTGGCTGATAATTATGAGGAGGCATTTGGGCTGGAGTAGGAGTTGTAGGAGTACACGAAGGTGCTGCAGCCTTGGATGGGTAAGGACATCATTGCCAGGAGGGCAGCCCAAGAGGGTACGGATTTAAAGGCACCACCCCCCCACCTCCAAACCCCAGTTCAGAGCAGCAATTTCCCATGTTTCAGTAATAAAAAGGGGGAATCACAACCTAGTATCAGCTCACAAATATCTAGAGTACCCTGTGGAGCGATGCTTGGGCAGCAAAGTGGGGTGGGATCCACCAGCAGCTCCTGGTCGTCCACCCCCCTACTTTCTATGCCCCAGTCCCTGCTGGTAGGGCTGCTGGCA
>BJBW01008299.1:18792-87861 GCA_004320125.1 Scolopax mira
TAATAAAGTTATTTTCCTATGGACTCATGTCTCATGATTTGTTCCCCGGCGCCTCGTGCTGTGAGGTCCCCAGCTGGGGTCATCCCAACAGTGATGGCTCTCATGTGGATTCTCTGATGTCTTATAAGGAGAGAGCTCATGTTGCAGCTTTGCCCCCAGTGGAGATGGTACCAGGCAGATGGATGCAGCTGTGCTTAAGGCATTAAGCATCAGATCCCACTGTTCCCTGCCCAGCCCTGTCCCAACATCACCCATCCAGTCTGAAACCAGCCAGCACATTCAAAAGCTGACCTTGGACCAAGTGTGAGAGGAGGGGGATGCTGTAGGACACACAGAAGATGCTCAAGAGATGCAACCTGGGAGCTGCAAGATCTCTGGGTCAAAGTCATCAGAGAAAGCCCTCTTAGAAGGTACATGGAATGGCCTAGGGAAATAGGTAAGTAGCACTAGATGTTCTCCCACCTTCTTTTTTTAAATCATATTTTAACCTAAGGACCTCAATAACCTATGAACATTTCACTTTACATGAACAAACACTGTCCCCAATGATGACAACTGGGTTTTGCGACCCCATGGTCAAATAAGTCTTTTCCCTATTTTTACAACCTAAAGTAGTTTGGAACATCAAAATCTCAGGCCACTCCAAGTGTTTTAAGTGTAGTTACAGTGATTTGACTTCATAAACCTCTATGAAAATGTACCCACCGTCTTCCAAGGTGTCCACAGGCTAACTAACTTCTACCAAAGCCAACATCCTCACTGCTGGCCGGGATCAGGGAAAGAAAATGCCAGACCTCATGGCTCAGCCTCAGAGGAAGGAAGATGCACGTGTGGCTTCGGGCTCTGTTTGAGAGAGTTTGAGGTGCAAAAACTAAAGGTGGGGACACCTGGGTGCCTCAAGGAGAAGCTGTTGCAAAGCCTCCTCTGAATGGCTCTTGGATTGTGTGAACCATGTGCCTAAGCTCGCCCAAGTCATGACCCAGCCCTAAGCTTGCCACCATCCATGGAGGTTCAAGTCCACGGAGGTGCAGACAAGCATGCCACCACCAGCAGGTCTCTCCAGCAGCACCCAGGTCTCCCACACAGCAGGTCTCCCAGCAAGCCAGGAGAAAGCATCCCGCACACCATGCCCTCCTCAGCCACCACCTCTGCAAACAGAGCAGGGGAAAGCAGAAGCAACACATGAGAAGCCACCAAGACATGTCACCTACCAACCTCAAGTAGGACCAAGGGGCAAGGCTTCTCCCTAAACAGGCATTAAAACAGATTTTGTAGCCCAGACATCCCCACTGGGGTGGAAGGGGGAGGATGGCAGGCAGCAATGGGGAAGCTGCCTCCCCCAGCTCGCCCCATTAATCTGCTTCTACTGTCTTCTCGTGGGAATGGTCCATGGAAAGAACGATGCAAACAAAGTTTGAACACTGGGAGCTATTGATACCTGCTGCTAAGTGTGGTTTCTGAGGAAAGCAAGGAAATCTGAAGAATTTTTCCAGTTTCCAGTGGAATTTTTATGCCTATCACAGCCCATTGCCACAGCAAGCACAAGGGACCCAGAATACTTCTGATTTCTCTTTGATTCCACCCATATTCTATGACACACTGTGGCTTTAGTTTTTCGCCTGCTGCGTTCTTACCTCAGAAGGAAGTTTAACTCTTATTCACAGCAACCCTGGAAAGCCTTTGCCTTTTTCAAGCTGACCACTTTCCATCACGCAGAAAAAGAAATCCAAACACACCAAGGCAGCCAAAGCCATTTATCAGGCTAAGTGGAAAAACGTAAATTCATGCTGACTGGAATCTGATGGAAACCAATTGGGATCCTCCTCCTCCAGGCTCAGGTCTGTCAGGGAAGTCAAATATTCTATTGCCTTCTTCATGCTTTACTTACAAGTCAGCAGAGCCAAGAAAGGACTGCTCCCTTTGAAGTGATGCTGGTGGGGTTGCAGGGGAGGCTTGGCAGACAGAGGCACCACCCCCCCACACCCCACATGGAGCTTTGACCTCTCCATTCCTAGCAAATTTATCACATTTAACAAACATCCTCCTTTCAATACATCCATTATTTAAATTAGCACATGGCAGATTATGTTAACAAGCTTAATTTGTCAAGTAAATCTAATCACATTGCCTCCTTCAGGAGCGAACTTCAGTCATGTTTGGCTTTTGTGCCATTTCAATACTGCCCAGAGAGGGGGAAAAAATACAAATTAAAAGTTGGCCTTAACTGAGAATTTACACCCAGAACAACTACGATGAGACACAGAAAAAACAGAGGGAGCAAACGTGCATCAGGGAATTAAAAACAATCTAAAGAAGTTACTTTACTTTACTTCTGCCTGCTGATTTAGGGCTGGGGGAGAACACCTAAGGAAAAGTTATCTTATCCCTGCTATAAACAAAGCGAAAACACCCAGGAACTGATGTCCTGTCCAAAAAAATTCCCCCCTAAACAAACATACCAATTCCTAAATCTAACACCCTTGCTCTGATTAGAAATCCAAGCCTTTGTAGCTGTCACGGGTATTTAAACCAAACATAGAAATATGGAAAAAATGAGTAATCCTATTTGGAGAGAGTAAACCCCAGCCTGCTGAGGATTAAGACTAGTCCAGCAGCTCTGCAGCTTGACAATATTTTCCAGATCAATAGAGGCCATTCGATTACAGAGATTTGTTAATATACATAAGTCCACTCCCCTCCAACTGCAATTTTTGGTGCCCCTCATCTTTCATTGCCCAATACCCCATATAGGGGATGAGGAGCCTTCCTGTCTTTGCTGGCAGAAATCCTCCCTTTTCCAGGTGAGATGATGCACTTTGAGAGCCATGTCCCACATCAGACACTCTGTTCCAGGCTCCCCATGTTCCCCACCGCCGCCCCCGTGGAAGATCTTTAACAATAAAGAAATCACATGTTAAAGCTTATCAAAGCAAGACTCAGCAGTATTTACTCTCAGCCCATAAAGGGCAGCATTTATAGAAATATATGAGCAATAAAATGAATGCGATGGATCCCAAGCCCCTTCCCTCCAGGGTGGTGATGACGCCCCAGCTGGCTTCCTGCACCTCCCTCCACTGGTGACTTCCCTCCTGCAGGCTGTGGTTTTTCCCCCCCGATAACGGCTTTTCTTTCTTTATCTTGGCCTCCTTTAACAGAAGTGTTTCTGCTTCCCTGCCCTCCGCTCCCTGGGGGCTGTTGGCCCCTGGTCCTTGCCTGGCCCTTTGGAGGAGGTGGCACCTCCCCATCCCATTGTCCTGGCACTGGGCTGCCACCAAAGGAGGTGCAGTTTGTCACTAACCTGATAAACTTGATTTAAAAAGAAAACAATCTAAATTTCCCACCCAAACCACAGCCTCCCTTTACTCCCTTTAAGACACTTTAAAAAAATTAAAAATAATCCTTAATTATGTTCATCTTACCCAGTAAAACCACCAGTTCAGGATTTTAAGCAGAGCTTTCCAGTAGCATCTCAGTTTATGGGCTTTGCAGGTTTAGCACTGAAGGAGGCTCCCTCTCTATCTTGCCAAGCTACAAAAATTATGTTTTAAAAAGGAGTTTTTTGGTGTGTGTGTTACTTTTAGCATTTTACATTTTATTCCATTTTCTTTGCAAACCCCATCCTCACCAACTCCCTCTCCTGCTGTCCGTTGTCCCTTTGGACCTTGAGAACGGTGGGTTTGGGAGAAAAAAGAAAACAAAAAAAAAAGGAGTGGGGGAAAAAGAAAGAAAGAAAAGAAACAACCCAAGGCAGCCCTTTGCGCCTGGCCCAGCATTCCAACTCTCCGCTCCCGGCTCCACCAAGTCTGATTTAGTAGCACTGCTGGGAGCTATTAGTTTCCGAAAGAACCATCACGCCCACCCAAGCACCGACGAGGCCAGCGGCTCCTCTTACACCGCCACCATGTGCCTTTCATTCTGCCTGGAGAAGTGGGAAAGGTTGTGGTTTGGCTGAGGGCGAGAAGCCAAGGAGAAACCAGCCCAGCAGGGAGAGGTCAGGCTGAGCTGAGCTGGATTTGATCCACTCCTCACACAAGAAAGTATTAATTAATGGGATGCTTATTAAGAGAGATCAGCCTCCATCCAGATATTCCTTTTTCCAGGCCTGTTGCTCCTCATTTGCTTGTCCTGTAACCACTCCTCCTTCCTTTCTAGAGCACAGAATCACAGGAGCTGGAAGGGACCTCTGGAGATCATCTCAACCAACCCCTTGCCAGAGCAGGGCCACCCAGAGCAGGCTGGACAGGAACATGTCCAGGCGGGTTTTGAACATCTCCAGAAAAGGAGACTCCACCACCTCTCTGGGCAGCCTCTTCCAGGGTTCTGCCACCCTCACAGGAAAGAAGTTCCTCCTCACAGAATGGTTTGGGTCGGAAGGGACCTTAAAGACCATCCAGCTCCATGCCCCTGCCCTGGGCAGGGACACCTCCCACCAGAACAGGTTGCTCCAAGCCCCCTCCAACCTGGCCTTGAACCCCTCCAGGGATGGGGCAGCCACAGCTTCTCTGGGCAACCTGGGCCAGGCTCTCACCACCCTCACAACAAAGAAGTTCTTCCTCAGATCTCATCTCAATTTCCCCTCTTTCAGTTTAAAACTGTTCCCCCTCATCCTATCCATGTTGAGATGGAACTTCCTGTGTTCTAGCTTGTTGTCCATTGTGTCCTGTCACTGGGCACCACTGAAAACAGTCCTTTTTCCCTTTTTCCTTTCTACTACCATGCTTGTAATCTCTTTTTCACCTTATTTCTGTCTCTGCTTCCACCACCTTCCAGCCCTTTTCCTGCCTCCAGCTCTTTCCTGGTAACATGGAGAAGCTACAGCTTCCCCAACAGTAGATCCTGAAGATCAATGTGGTCATGCCCAACCATGGGCCATGCCCACAGCATCTGCTGAGCTCAGCCACTTGCCTGGGTGTCTGCTACCTGTCTCTGACACCCACTCAGAGACAAAGCATGCATCTGCCTCTAAAAAACACAGGGGGTATTTAAATTAGAGATATGGGTAAGTGATGGGTTTTGTCAGTGGTACACTGATGGTTGGACTCGATGATCTGAAAGGTCTCTTCCAATCCAGGCGATTCTATGGGGAACCGGGTGGTTCTTCTCCATATGCTGCTGCCAGCAAACAGTGGGCATCCTTGCCTTGGCACCAGAAGGCAAGTAAAGCACACAGCTCACCTGCCACAGCTTCATGTGGCATCGGTGTTACACAGCAGAAGAGCCGCTGGCTGTTGTCAGGAAATCCCAGCCCCTGGGTCATGTCCCCAAGCTGTGGGACACAGCTCAGGAGCTGCCGCTGCACAAAATGCAGAGCAGCAAAGGGGAAACTCAACAACCAGTGTGCGCTATTGTTCCACTGATCTCCTCTTGGAGGTAGAAATAACAGCAAGATTAAGTGACGTGAGTGATAACATGTGAAGTCTTCTAAAAGCTGCCAGAATTTGGCCAGTCCATTATCTAAAAATAGCTGGTTTGAATGTAGGGTAGAGTTAACTCCCCAAAACTGAAGACAAGCTGGGTGGTGGGAGAGGTAGGGAGAAACCAAAGGAGAAAACAAGCAATGAAGCATCATCTTAGAGTCATTAGGGTTTTGAGATTCTCCACCCGACTTCTATTAGGACTGAATCCATATTTGGGTACAGAAAAGAGGGAAAAAATAACAAGAAATATTCGTTTCCAGAGGTGTGGAGCAACCAGCAGGTTGGCTCCCATCTCTTTGCACTTCCACCACCCCTGGGGTGCTTGAACAGGGCTCAAGGAGGACCAGGCACAGTCAACACGGACATGAAATTTTATTACCTTAATCTTCTGTTGGAAGCAGAGCCTATTTGCAGATTTACAGCCTGTCAACAGGAAGTTCAAGTTTACAAGTTTCCAGAAAAAAAAAAAAAAAAAAAAAAAAAGAGAAAAGAAAAAAGGCAGCATTCCTGCCCTGTGCGATAGCTTGGTGGGGACACTATCTCACATGGGAGTTCTCAGGTGGGTATGCTAGACAGGTACGAGTTTTAGCCATGTAAAACATCCAGACAAAAAGATAAAGCCGTGAAAAGAAACAACCTGAAGACCTAAAGGAAAACAATAATTCAACAATGTGGTGGAAAATACACAGCAAGACAGCATAGCCATGGCTGGAAAAATACTTTTTCAGCATCTGGGATTCACACTTCAAAGCAACAGAAAAATTTTAAGAGGATGAAAAAACTCTATTCAGGCACTAACATGAATTTTTCTCCTTGGTCCAAATCCCCTGTCATTCCTATTATGCTATTCCTCCGATGGTCAGCAGCCAAGCGCATTCCACAGTCACACCGGGGTGGCTCCTTCCTTCCCAACAAGCACATGTGGGACCACAGTGGTGTCTGGTGGTGCTGTTGGATCCACCAGAACCTGCTGAGATCATAGAATCATCGAATGGTTAGGATTGGAAGGAACCTTAAAGACCATCCACTTTCAACCCCCTGCGCTGGGCAGGGACACCTCCCACCACACCATGTAGCTCCAAGCCCCCTCCAATCTGGCCTTGAACCCCTCCAGGGATGGGGCAGCCACAGCTTCTCTGGGCAACCTGGGCCACTGTTTCACCACCAGGATCCATCTTCCTCCCCAAACTCAACCCCAGATCAAGCCCTCTCCTCTACATAGCCACTAGAAAGGTTTGCGTGATGGTGAAACCACCTAGAGCATGCAGGAGGCCTGGCAGAAACAGCCCCATCCTGTGAAGCTTGGGCTTAGTCTTCCCCTTCCATATGGTTATTAAAAAACCAAAACAACCCAAATCCAACCAAAAAACACAACCCTCGTTCAAAAATTACACAAAACAAGGAGACATCAGGACAGCCAAATGTCAAGCAGACAGAGCTCTATCAGGACGCCGAAGAGCGGTATTCAAATCAGTAAATATTTATTTAGGCCATGTTGTACAGTTTAGTAAATACAATTGCAGAGTCCTGGGTGGTTTCTGATCTCCTGAGCATTGCACCCAAGGAAAGTTCCTGTCTTGACAAATTGACTCATTCTCCTGTTGGAAAACATCCATCAGGAGATTCTTCTGAAACAACCTCATTCAACAAAACACAAAAGGTACAGAATACCAAGTACCAAAACAACAACAAAAAAGACATAAATATAGCTAGTTTCTCTCAAGAGAAACAGCTGAAGAAAACCGGGCTGACAAAGCACACAACCTGCCCGTGCTTAAAAAAGGTCAGCATTTTAACATATAGAAGCTCAAGACCAGCCCAGTAAAGAGGAGGCCCATAACTGCTGGAGGCATTAGATCCTCCAATTCCACCATGTCAAAAGCACTCCATGTGTCAAAAACATTTTTGGCTGTGGCTGCCCCCTGCACAGATTTAGGGTGACCCACCTCAGCCAGAGGTTGAGGAATCCCCATTCCCTGGGCATTCAAGCTCTTTCCACATAAACCCAGCAGCTGTAATGACAAAATTCACAGCAGAGTCAGAAAGATGGTAAGGAGAAAGTCATGAAGAGTTCCCAAAACCTGTTTTTCCATCCTAAGTGTTCTGGAGGAAACACACCATCACTGAGGAGTTGCCTGCCTTGTATCCACAAGTTTTACATCTAGGTGACATCATCCCTACACAAAAGGACAAGAGCCACCAAATTTCTTATCATTTCTATGGAGGGGAGAGGGGGATCCATTCACATCCTGTGCCCTCAGCAAGCTCCCTACAGCCTTGGAGCAAGCAGTGAGAGCCCCCAGCACCCCACCTCTGCCTGCTCCCACAAACAGAAGGAATATGCCGAAAAACACTTGAGAGTGTTCAAAGAGAAGATTTTTCAATAGGCTGAAAGGAGCATTTGGTGAGAACATCACATCAAAGAAGTCAGAGGTCTTCCACCCCATTCACCTGTTTACAAAATGGTATGAGGCTGGAAGAGACCTCTGGAGATCACTCAGTCCAACCCCCAGCCAGAGCAGGTCCACCCAGAGCAGGTTGCACAGGAAGGTGTCCAGGCGGGTTTGAATGTCTCCAGAGAAGGAGACTCCACCACCTCCCTGGGCAGCCTCTGCCAGGGCTCTGCCACCGTTAAAGCGAAGAAGTTCCTCCTCATCTTTAGGTGGGACTTCAATTTTGTGCCCATCTCCTCTCGTCCTGTCACTGGGCACCACTGCAAAAAGACTGGCCCCATCCTGTAAGTATTGATAGGTGATGATCAGATCACCCTTCAGTCTTCTTTTCTGCAGACTAAAAAGAGCCAATTCCCACAGCCTCTCCAGGCCCCTCATCATCTTTGTAGCCCTCTGCTGTACCCTCTCCAGCAGTTCCCTGTCCTTCTTGAACTGGGGAGCCCAGAACAGAGTTCTTTCAGACAATGGCTAAGAGCAAGAAGAAGTGAAATGCCCGCACGCTGAAGTTAATGAACACACATGTGGGGGAAAGAGGCCAAAAATCAAATTCAATCCTAAACTCAGATTTACTAAACTTGAAACTTCAACAGCTGTCAAAATGTTGATTTTCCACATCGTGAGGTATAGAAAAAAAAAATAACTAAAATCTCAGGGGAAAGAATAAGAAATAAACATCTTAATTTAGAAGACAATAATAGAAAACCTGGAGTAGGAGATGAAAAAGAGATGTTAATCAACAAAGCTTCTCCAAAGCAGAGCCGGATTTGATGGCACAGGCAGTTAAAAGGCAGCAGTCTGGAAAGAGCTGATTTGATTTGGCTGTGTTGCTACTGAGAAAAAAAATAATACCAAAGTACCTCGAGCATGCACTTACTTCCTCTTCATTTCATTAATCCTACCCAGAGCCCTTGCTGAGGTGCAGCCGTGTTTATCGCTGGTGATTCTGCTGCAGGCTGTGCTCAGGTGAACCAGCACCTTCTGGGGCTGCCCTTAACTTCTCCCAGCTGTGTTTTGCTGCCGGTCCTGAACATCTCCACCTGGTTCTGCAGATGGAGCAGCTGCAGTTAAAGGCAAACACCTGGCCCGTGTTTTGGGGGAGTTTAGAGCTACAGCAGCTCCTGCCCTACTTAAGGCTGTATGAGTATTTGGATTATAAATGTTGCATTTGCGGTTCATTACTTGGCTGCTTTGAGCCCAAGTAACCTAAAACAGCCCTGAGGAGAAGGACTTGGGGTTGCTGGTGAATGAGAAGCTCAACATGAGCTGGCAATGCGTACCCACAGCCCAGAAGTTCCCCCCACATCTTGGGCTGCGTCCCTAGCAGTATGGCCACCAGGGAGATGGGTAAGAGGGAATCTGCTGCTCTGCCCCTCTCTGGGGACATTCCAGCTGGTGTGCTGCATCCAGCTCTGGAGTCCCCAGCATCAGAACATGGACCTGTTGGAGTGGGTCCAAAGGAGGCCACAAAGATGCTATGAGGACAGGCTGAGAGAGTTGGGGTGTTCAGCCTGGAGAAGAGAAGGTTCTGGGGAGACCTTAGAGCCCTTTCCAATCCCTCAAGGGGCTCCAGGAGAGATGGGGAGGGACTCTGGATCAGGGAGGGGAGCCACAGGACGAGGGGAAAGGGTTGACACTGAAAGAAGAAGTTGAGATGAGATGTGGAAAAGAACTTCTTTGGTGTGAGGGTGGTGAGAGCCTGGCCCAGGTTGGCCAGAGAAGCAGGGTTGGATGGGACCTTGAGCAACCTGGTCTGGTGGGAGGTGTCCCTGCGCGTGACAGGGAGCTGGACTGCAAGGTCTTTAACTCCCTTCCAACCCAAGCCATTTTATAATTCTATGAAATTCTGCACGCCGGGGTTTGAGTTCAGCATAACTCTAAGTACAGTCAATGACCATGGTCAGCTTTCCACTCACCAGCCTCCAAGGAAAACGTGAAGCAGGGGGGAAGAGCTGATTGACAGATACACCATCAATCCTACTCATGGCTCTAGACAATCATCAGATGCTCCAACGATCATATACTCCAACCAGGTGCATCTCTTGCACAACAGCTTTGGGTTGCACCAATCCAACCAGGGCTGTTGGTGGGACTCAGCCCAGTCAGGCAGCATAAACTGTGTCATTAATAGATGACAAATACACATCGTCTAGGGAATGTCATTATGAGCAGAGCAAGAGAAGTACCAAAACTGTTTTCTGAGAGCTTTTTGCAGCAGCCATTCCAAATAACACCTCTCTTCCCATTAATACACCAGCCTCAGCAGGCTTCTAGTCTAAGAATTCATTCTTCTTCTTGAAGACTTCTCACAACTAACACGTGGCATAATGCTTCTACCTGATTAGCTGTGCTGCTTCAGCACTTTTCACTGTTTTCCTGCAAGTCCTTGTTCAGTGAAGACAACATTTATATTAGGAACACAAGAATATGCAACTCTGCAACTACAAACTGTAGAGACAGAGAGTGCACTTAAAAAGACCCCCAAAGAAATCCACTTCCCAATAGGCTCTGAACATCTGGATGCTGCAGCATCAAGAAGACATCGTATCTGTTACTTAGCAGTGATTCTTAGATGACATGAACCTAATTCAGAATCACAGTCATATGGGGGAAAAAAAAAATCCATGAGATGTAATAAACTTCTGGAAGAAAGGAGATAATTTGAGGGCAAAAATTAGATCTTGCAAAGCCAAATTGAGAGGGATTAGTTCCAGAAAGCCTGTGGGATCAACTTGTATTGACTATAGAAGATCCTTGTACAAATTAAAAGGTTTTCCTGCTTGTTTCAGCATATGGAAAAGCTAAAAATTCACCCCCTAAGGTTCACACCAATGATGGAGGCTGTGAAATGCCAGGAGTCTAGGGCATGGGATGTTTGAATGGCAAGAAGTGCTGGCCCACTAAAATTCTTCCATGTGTCTAGGAGCTGAGTCCCATCAAACCGACGTTTGTATAAAAGCTCCTTTTGGGACCTGTTTCCAACCACCTGTATCCCTGTGTTTCCTGGATGCTGAGCATCCCCCTTGCCTTGCCTGGTTTACAGGACATCTCTGCAGAAGGTTAGGAGGAAATGGAGTGCGGCGGTCTTCTTGACCCAGCTAATCCCAGAGGGATAATCCTGCTTTAATGAGGAAACAACAGGACCTTTGATAACGCGTATAAATGTTACAAAAGCCCTACTAAAACATTCCTTACTCTCTGGGAGTGGATGACAGAGCTCTAAAATGAATTTTGTCTGTGCCTGTCTCAAGCTGCGTAGGGTAGCACGAGGCAGGGGGAGCAGACGGCTCCTTGTTTGCAAGACACCATGAAATCTGTTCCAGCTCTGGAGGCAAATTTCCCGTGCCCACTGACATCTGTGTGCCAGGCCTTCCACAAAATGCCTCATCCTCTGCCTGTCTGAGGAGCCAGAGGACACCGCAATCTCCAGCTCATCCGGCTCCATCTCTCCAACTCACAGCACACCTTCTGCATGCCAAAAATGGGACTCACCATGGTACAGCTAACCTGTCCCCCAGAAAGGGGACCAAACACACCAGCTGATTTCATAAAGATTGGACATATGGACATGGACCTGCTGGAGTGGGTCCAGAGGAGGCCACAAAGATACTGCGAGGTCTGGAGCCCCTCTGCTGGGAGGACAGGCTAAGAGAGTTGGGGGGGGGTTCAGCCTGGAGAAGAGATGGCTCCAGTGAGAACTTAGAGCCCCTTCCAGTTCCTCAAGGGGCTCCAGGAGAGATGGGGAGGGACTCTTGGTCAGGGAGGGGAGCCATAGGACAAGGGGGAAAGGTTTGACACTGAAAGAGGGGAGATTGAGACAAGATGTGGGGAAGAACAACTTCGGTGTGAGGGTGGTGAGAGCCTGGCCCAGGTTGCCCAGAGAAGCTGTGGCTGCCCCATCCCTGGAGGGGTTCAAGGCCAGGCTGGAGGGGGCCTTGAGCAACCTGTTCTGGTGGGAGGAGTCCCTGCCCGTAGAAGGGGGTTGGAACTGGGTGGTCTTTAAGGTTCCTTACAACTCTAACCATTCTAGGATTCTATGATAAACCACTGTGAGATGTCAGGAACTTTCTCAAATCCAACCTCGGCTGCAGTTGAGCTGATGACCTTCAAGTGTGAGTGAGCACCACATTTTGCATTTAAAAAACCCGTTACATTTGAAAACAATTCCTCATTACAACTTAGGTGTAGAAATCCACTTTATGCTCATTGTACAAAAATCCTCAGACACTTGTTTTCTGACCTTGTGAGACCTTTCTCTGGCACCAGAGAAGAACCCAATGAACTGACATTTCAACCTTTCTTTTACCCTCAAAGCATAAACATGCAACTGATGAGAAAAAACAGCGATGCTCTGACCTGACACCACCACTTGTGTTTAGGGATAATTCCTGCACTGTATCGGTGACTGGAATTACCGGAGCTTTGCCAACAGCTTAATGAGATGGAAACTCACGCTCCCACTGCCAGAATTTGTTTGTCAGGATATAAACTATTTGGATGCTCCGAATATTTTGCTTCTGTGTTATAAAACAGGTGCGAAGCAGTGCATCTCGATTGCCGGAGCTGCCGCTGGGAGAAGCAGGGCCATTTGGACACTACTGTTGCTGACACATTTAAATTCCTGGCCTGTGGCATGTCCACAGGCAGATCTGTCCCTTGGCTCATCCTCACCTCAGTTGTTCCTGCTGATTCACAGACTCACCCCATGTTGGAGGAGCAGAATCGGCAGAGACAAAGCTACGTGGTCACCTGAACGAGTCCACACAGGCCACTGCTTCTTGTCCCATCTGGGTATTTTTGCTTTTCAAAGAGGGCCTACAGAAAAGCTCAGTGGGGACTCGATCTGGGAAGGAAGCCATAGGATGAGGGGGAAGGGTTTTATACTGAAAGAGGGGAGACTGAGATGAGATCTCAGGAAGAAATTCTTTATTCTGAAGGTGGTGAGAGCCTGGCCCAGGTTGCTCAGAGAAGCTGTGGCTGCCCCATCCCTGGAGGGGTTCAAGGGCAGGTTGGAGGGGGCTTTGAACAACCTGGTCTGGTGGGAGATGCCCAAGGCAAAGGGTGGGACTGGATTTCCTTTCCAGTTTCCTTTCTAACCCACCCTATTCCATATGGAGAATAGGCTTCTCCCTGGCACTCAGACCAGGAGGAATGGCTATGGCTGTAGAAATCCTGCATAAATGAGTGCCAAGGGAGGCTTCATACAGAGGAGGGTAGGGTGGCTGCTGAGGCACTAAGTACAGCTGCAGCCCAGGGACAGTGTGCAGGGAGATGCTCCTCCTGGGGCTGTTCCCAGAAGGACTCACACACTGGTCACTGGGCATAGGAAATATTCCTGAAATACCAAAGGGCTTTCACTAAATTGGGCTCTCGGAGCCTTGATGGTGGCTGGGTCATGTCTGCCTAGAGTTCACCTGAAGCAGGACCAGCTCTGTGCAGTGCTGCCAGGTTCTCCTGTGTCACCTTACACCACCAAGAGCACCATCAGGAAATTAAAGTGTAGTGCTGGTGGGAACTAAGGCAATCCTTATTGACACAGGCAAAAGGGAAAGTGGAGATTCTATGCCAATCAAAGTATCTTGTATGGTATCTGTGAGGCTGAAGGCAAGAATTTCTGCAGAGAATCATGGAATCCCACCTTAAGATGGGAAGGGATCTTAAAGAATATCCAGTACAATCCCCTGCCCTGGGCAGGGACACCTCCCACCAGAACAGGTTGCTGAAAGCCCCCTCCAGCCTGGCCTTGAAGCCCTCCAGGGATGGGGCAGCCACAGCTTCTCTGGGCAACCTGGGCCAGGCTCTCACCACCCTCACACCAAAGAAGTTCTTCCTGAGACTTCATCTAAATCTCCCCTCTTTGTCTGACCCTGAACTGCCCATAGACCATCATCACTGATGATGATCAAGGAGGTGTAGTAAACAATGTTCAGGAGCAGTGACTGAGGATAAAATTGTTATTTTATTTTTGTGAGCATATTTTATCATAAAAATGTAACAGCTTTCGTTCCATTAACTTTGTATCAACTGAAGCTTTTTAATTAGAGCTACGGGACTCGAGGGAAACTGCTGTAATTATTAAATGGGAAGTAAAACCTGACGAAAGCAGTAGCTAGAGTGACTTAAGACTTAAAAATAAAACCAGTTGCAGGAAAATCAAGAAACATCTAAAAATTACCTGCTCTACAGTTTGTGTGCTCTGATAGTTGTTTACCCATTCACATGCACAAAGAGGTTTTCTTTTTCCTCTTGCTAAAATCAATAGTACCCAGTGTGGAGAGAGGTGGGGGGAAGCTTTGTTCAATGAGACAAACAAATTAAAGAAGAAAAAGGATAGACAATGCCTGTGGACATTTTTGGAGTGTCACTGTGCAAATCCAGTGCAAGGCCGAGCAGGGACGGTTGGCTATGGCCGGGAGGGATGGCAATGATAACATCAAAGCGGGTGCAAAGCCACTCTCTTTGCAAGGTCCTCATCCAATAAGTTTTCCAACAGAGGGCTATCTGCTGCTGTCCAAGGCTCTTCCTAAGAAGATCCCATCAAATTAACTTCTAGGCATGCTCAGATGCAGAAAGCAGACCACACTTTCACAGAAAAAAACATCCCTTGGGGGAATAAAAGGCACCAACCAGTGTATTCTGCAAGATGGAGACTTAGGTGGACCAAGGGTACCAATCTGAAGCCAGGGATTTTGCATCAGAGGAGTAAATGAACAGTAGTAAATGGATGCAGGCAATCCACCAAAAATTCAATTTTGTGTAGCACTGATTTACATCCCTGATACCCCATAATCAAACTTACCAGCTCTATGAACAAGCTCCTGCCCGCATCTCTGAATTCTCACCGCTCCTTGCTGTATACAACTTTATTGGTGAGTGGTGGCTCTGCTGGAGAAACGGGTGCACAGATGACAGCTAAGACCAGTTAAGAATTGTTCCCACCTCTGTGTTTCTCCATCCCTCATCCCTGAATGATTTCAGCCCTGCAAAGGTCCAGGGGATGCTCTCCTGGTTTGCTAAGCTAATTTGCTTCGTGGTTGTCAGAAATTTGCCCTATTTATTTATTTTTTCTGGAAACCATCCTCCAGATTGCTGCCTTTGCTCTCCATCTCTAAGCATATCTCCTGGCAAAAAAAAATACCAGTCCTGGGAAGTGGGTGGCTCCACAATGAGGATATGGAGTTTAATACAACTTCCACCTATGAGGGGGAAGGAGAAGGGAGTGAGGAATGCACGGAAAGGTAGAAACCTTGATGCAGCAGCTTGTACACGTACCCAACCGTGGCACAAACACTGATTCAGACTCCATCCAGGATGTGCTCAAAGAAGAGTGTTTAGACCAATACAAACGATCTCAAGCCAGGCTTGAAGGTTTTCCAGTTTAGGAGTGGGAATGCGTCTCTGAAAGAACATTCCTGAAGACGCCAGAGTTTCTCAACACAACGTAAAGTACGCCTGGCATCGTTACTCACCACGATCCATCAGCATCTGTAGTGCAAAGAGGGAAGCAAATGGCAGAAGGAAAGCAAAGCTCTAGAAAGAATTCCTGGCTCGAATTCACTGCCTTAGATCTCCACGTGAAGACGGGCTACGTGCTGCGGAACGCCACGCTGCCAGCGCGAAGGCAAAATGGGCACTAGGCTTTCATCCAACTCGGGCTTAATGGCAGAGAAGATAGATCTGCTCTTTGAGAAAAAAATCCCAATTGTTGATTTCTATTTCGTCTGGCGATGGAGCAGAGTATTCCTCCTTCCTGTCTGCCAAAAGCGGTGGAAGTACACTCTACTTTCAAGCAATTACAGGAGCTCAGCCCAGAAATGGCTCGTTTCAAACAGAGCAGGAGATGTGAAAGTGGGGAGCAGTTCCCTTACAAACGTTTAACCTGCCTTCAGACCTGGGGATGAAAAGATGCTCTCCAAAACAAACCATGGCTGTTTGCTTCCAATACATGTCCATTTTGTCTCCCTTTGGTCTGCCTTAACCCTCCATCTCCTCAAGCTGGCAAACCCAGGGCAGCACAGCCCCAATTCAGCAGCCGTGGGCAGAAACTGCCTTCCTACAGAGATCCTTGTTTTGATACTGGACCGAGTATTTCTCTGACTGGTATTTCTCTGAGTCCCCAGAAAAAAAAACAGCTAACATTGGGCTGTGCCAACACTAAATATACAGCATGGGTTCTACAGTACGCCTGGAAGCGTTCAGTATTTTGATTATGGGTAGAACAGCCACAATTATCCCAATAAAACTATTACTATATTGGGCTTTAGATCATAAATAGAACTTAATAGATTTTATTGCATCCCAGGAAGCAAGAGCTACAGAAGAGAAAGTATTGCTAAGAGTGCATTGCTACTACCTATCAATTTCTCCTAAACACTCAGCACTTAAGAAATATCCAAAGAAACACACTGCTCCCACAGCATAACTATTTCAAATTCCCCTCTGAGCTCTTCCCTTTTTAGCCAACTCGCACGGTACGTTTTAGTAGCTGAAAATTAAAGGGTCACAATATTGAGCCTTCAGGTATCAAGTTCACAATGGAAATAGCAGCTGACACAGAAAGTGCTGCTGAGCGCGGCGGTAATAATTCCGTTGCCTCGGAGCTGGAAGGAGCTCCCTGACACAAAGTTTGTTATTTAACTCAGCGAGAAATGAAAGAAAATGCCACAGCCTCAGATTTATTCCTTACACAGCTTCCTTCAAATCATACTCCAAAACCGGAGCCGCAGTAGCAGCGAGAGCCTTTAGTGCAGGCTGCAGCATCCCCTTTAATCCAAATAAGTCCCTTTCAAGTACCGGTGTTGGAAATAGCCTAAATAAGGGCTGCTCATCCTCCAAGCCCATGAAGCTCTTCTGCTGGAGCCCAATCTCCAGACACCTTCACCGGAGCCAAACAGTATGTGCCTGGGATCCAACAGAGAAATCAGGATGTCCAACAGCCACCAGCCCAAGCAGCCCCACGGAGAAGGGCAGGAGCAAGGAAGGCTCCTGCGGGGTCCCAGGAAGCTGGCCAGCCAGGCCTGCCTCCCGCTTGCCCCTCCTCACATCATACAGGAAAAGCCATCTTGCCATCCCCGGGGACTCCCCACCTGGCCCTGCTCTGCAGTGACAGCCCAGGCCTGCTGTTATCTCCCAAACAGAGGCATTTATTCTCTTGAGAGACTCCCACATCTTATCTTGCCAGCGATTTCCAAGCGTCGATCACCAAGTACAGCTAAAACCACTTCAAGCTCTTGGAGGCACCTATTCCTGAGAGGGTTTGGGCTGGGGAGCAAGGACACGCGTCCCCCCTCATCCTCCTGCCCCCAGGATGGGTTTGGAAAGCACCTCCTGCATCCCGCTCCGGTGCCAGTGGAAGCAGGACCTGGCACTGGAAGGGATGTACAGTTTACGAAGATCCCTCGCTTCAAGCAATTTTGCCTCTCAACACATGGCCAAACTCTCACGCAATAAATTAACTATTTGGCAGCCAGCGAAATAGCGCTGGAGCCAAACCAATTAGGATTTAATGTGATCCCAATTTCCTATTTCTGAGATGGGGGTCAGGGAAGGGGGAAGAGAAGGGGGAGAAGAGGAGGGAGGGAGAGCGAAGTAAATCCCCTCCCGGTTTATAAATCTTTGCCAATCATCCCAGATAAACTTGTCACCCACAGATCTAAATCTGTACTCACACTCGCGTGCTCCAAGGGATGCTCTGGGAAAAGGCACATGGGACGCAGCCAGCCTGACTCCCGACATGTGTTTTCCATCCTTGGGAAATTCAATCATTTAAAAAATATTTACCAAGCTTTGTCTTTAATTAGAAAAACATGACGATGGATAAGGCAAGTTATTGTTTCAAAGATAGAAATGTCAGAGATCCTAATGATGTCAGAAGATAAACCCCATTACCGACACACGCACATCACTGCCAGGGCAGCAAATGTGTTGGTTTTTCATCTCCCCTCAAAGTTCAGCGTTTTACAGTCAAAATTCATCAGTGACTTCTTGGCTCTCACCAAAGCTCATCAAGGAGAAGGAGGAGGAGGAGGAGGGAAGGCTCCTGCCCCCCCCCCCCATTTGAGGTGTGTTAATGCAAAAGAGCTCGCCCAGGGGGAGAAGGAATTTGGGAGCCATTTGAGTTCTTTGTGTTTTAATATCCCGACTGCAGCACCTCCCCTGAACACACAATTACCTGCCATCACCTCAGATAAGCAAATTCATCTCATTTGCACCTGGAAGTGCCTCAGGCTGAGATATCCCCATCCTTTAAAAAAGGGATAAATTAAGTTTCTGCCTAACCAAGACCCAGTGAGCTGGTTTGCTCCCAAGAATATACCTACAAAATGTTGTCTTCCACAGTACCCAGGAAAGAAAAGAAAGTTGACCTTGCTTGGAGCTGAGATGTCACCACCACAGCCTCTTTCCCATCTCTGATGGTTCCGACACCTCCAGCCAGATGCAGGGACACCCGCAGGCAGGACAGATGACAACTTAGAAGTATAAAGACAGTATCTGTTGGCCAACAGACACAAAAGAGCTGGGATGCAATGAGTCATTAGCGTGCTCATCACTCCCGAGGAGGTATCTGAAGAGCCTTTGCCAGGTCAGGGAGGGTCCCCGGGTGGGCTCCCCAGTGCTGCCCACCACCAACCCAGTCCCTCCAGCACCAGCAACTGATCCACCCCACCATCCCTCACCCTGCCCAGACCAGCCCACTTCCACATACACCAACCACCTACAGCCTCCCTGTTGGTTTTCCTTAAGGATTTGATACCTCCTTCTCCTCTTCCTGTCAGAAAGGCTGTGATAAAAACAACACAAAAGCCAGGTGGGAGCGTCCCAGGTGATATATTTGGAAGAACTTACTGCTACAGCAATTCAGTGAGCTATTAGGAAGTGACAGATCAACTCCAAAGAGCACATGAGGATTAAAAATTACAGATGTATTCAGTTCAGGGAGAAGCTGGTATCGATGCTCACAAACTGGTGTATCCCTTGAGTTCACTCAGAGAAAAGCAGCAGTAATTCTTCAAGCATTCTCTAAGTGTTCATTTGGTTATTTTATGACATCCATAGACAAAAATGGCTAATGCTACAATTTCTGTTCGAAATTTGTAATTTGTAAAAACCCGTAATTCTGTAATATTTCAAAAAGCTTCAAAGTGTCACCTATAGACCCAAAGTCAATACAACAGCATGCAATTTGTCTTCTGAAAATCTCCTTGCAACCCAAGGTTGGGGGCTATTATCAACTGCTGTCTTAAATACTAACATAAATCTGCAATAGAGAAAATCCCTGCCTGAACAGTCTGATCCTTTACATTCTACCAAGACTGCAAAGCTCATCTTCAAGGAATATATATGTGTTTTTGGAGATTTTGATCTCCAAGTCCAACTGCCAGAGAAGCTACTACCTGTAGAAGTTTGTGCTTCTCTCATGAAATGGAGTAAAGAAGGTTTCAGCTGAGCTCTAAGGTCAAGGTCAATTAACCTGGAGCACACAAATACAGCCAGGACAATGACACCTTCCTAACTGCATCGAACACCGGTGTGCACACACATGGGATGTGGCAGGAAGGGACAGGAAAGTGAAAGGGACACAGGGACACGAGTTTTCTGCTGCAGACACTGGCTGGACAAGTGCCTTCAGGAAGGTGGTTTTCAGTCTGGAAGAGTTCCAGGTAAATCTGACTGCTTTAAAAAAACAGTTAATTCTACTCTCCCAAACACCAGCGCACAGGAAGGAGAACACCGAAAGCCTTTGATTTTACAGCAAATGAAAATCAAGAGCAAGTCCCTGAAAGATCCACTTTATTTCTGCCCACTGGAAATACCCACATAAGAAAGGCATGTTCATGAGAGATAGTGTGTGCCTTAAACTAAAATGGAACATCCCAAAATTTCAAAGCAGTCCCAAATTTCTACTTCCTTTCTGCATCATTACTTTCACACTGAGCACTGAACCACTCTCGCAGATGAAAATATTCTACATGGTTATGATTTAGCAGCAACTCAGAATTTACTAATGGTTTGAGGTAGATCAAGAGGTTGAATTTTAGCAGTTTTTAATCATTATCCAATTTAAGGATTTTAAGTTGATTTAGCAAAATAATTAAGTGGTGACTTAATTACAGATTTGGAAATTACAAGATTCACACTTACTGTAAGCTATCCTAAATCAGTATATATATAAACACAACACACATAAATCCACTCAAGGATTTGCACACTCCCCACCTCAGTCCGCAACTCCTCAGAGCAAGGTCCCCTCACAGCTTCACCCTCCGGTGAGCCATGGGGTGCCGTTTTCAACTCCTCACACACAAACAAACAGATAGAAAATATTTGGATCCAGAAAAATATACCAACACCCACACTCCTAAAAGCTACTTTGTGTATCAGAAACACACAGATAGACAGAGTAGTCAAGATTTCCCTCTTCTCAAGTTTAAATATTCCCAACGCATCATTCCTCAACTGGCAATAATCGAGCCTGGAGAAGGTTGACTCGTCCTGGTCCTGAAGACCTCAAGGTCTCTGCCCGAGCAGGGGTCACAGCTTGGGGAGATGCTGGTCACAGCCCGGTCCGAGCCAGAAACACTCAAAGGGCTTCAATGGGATTTTCTAGTACTTTCCACCAGTTGCACAGGCCCAGAATTTGCATGATCTTGAAGTTCTGGTGTCACCCCCCAGCTTTTTGGGCTCTGATCCAGGTACTGTCAAGGGGTGATCAATTATCGATACCGTTCCCAAGCGATAGACACCATGGAAGCCAGGCGCATTAAGGGGTTGCCATAACGTTCTGGTCCATTGCCCTCCACGTTCTTTCTTCTCCTATGTTAGGTTGTTCTGAGGCCCAGGGAGGGTGAAATCACACCAAGGATCGAGTGGCCTAAGGCCCCCTAAGACACGAGGGGGGCTGCACCACCACAACCACTTTTCTGTAACACATACCCAAAGAAATCAAGCAACCTCCTGCCATTGCCAGTGACTGTATTTATAATTACATATAGAAAGATAGATAGATATAGATATAATGATATAATGATATAGTGATACTGCCATATCAATAATGATAACCAAGGCAATGCATATAATTCATGCTTATAAAAATTATGAGTCCACAGCTGATTATTCATTTTCTTGAGCCCAAAGATAAAATCCAACAGTGGACAGAATCTGGGCAGACACTAGGCCCAAGAACTAAGTGAAGTCTTGCGCTAGCGTTCAGGTTGTTCAATAACTGGTACTATCATCGTTAGCTGCTCTGTCTGTAAAGCTGCCGAAGGCTTTAGGGCATATGGATGTGCTTATCCTGTAAAACAGCTGTATGGCTCACTGGGGTTACCATGAGCACTTCACCAATGGATGCTGAGCCACAGGCATATTAAAGCTGCATAAGAAATGATGCTTTATCTGCTGCTGAGTCATCCAAAGCATCCCAGGTGCTTGTCACCCCGGGGTGTAAGGGCAGTGCAACCCCTTCCTGACCCGGTTCTGTCAATGGCACCCAGGTGAAAAGCCTGGGTGCCATGTCTCAGACGTGGTTTAATAATGCAAAATTGAGCAGCTACACATATGATTATACACATCCCATCCATCACACAGAAAAGCGTTCAAACAACTTGCCCAAGGCTGCAGAAAGTGCTGTAGCTGAGATGGGAGCTGGGTTCACATACCCACCTTGAAGCTATGGTTTTAAGCACAAGGTTCCCATCTCCTTTAGCTTCAGGTATTTTAAAACAGGATTTCAAAGGCCTGTCTTTTCTCCCAGTGCAGAGACCAAGAGAAACAGGGAACCTGACCCGTCTCTGCGTACACCACCAAGCTCCTGGGTGGGATCTGTTTCATCTAATTCCTTGTTGCCAAAGCCTGAGCCAGCTATCCTGGACATCCCTTGCAGGCAGTAAAAAAGCCCAGGCACCTCCAGTGCCTAATTCATCTCATCCAGACAGGGGTGTCCAAGATGGTGAGATGAATTGCCCTCAGAAGTGCCTGTTCCTTCACTAAGACTGCAAAGGGAGCTCAGACAAAGGAGACCAGGCACAGAGAGCTGACTTTTGGACAGCTAGGTTAATGCAGATGATCTCACCCAAGCTCCTTCTGGGGGCACTTTTCTTCACAGCAGACAAAACAAAGAGCCCTCCCTGGTAGTGAGGGTAGGAGCCCATCAATCAGGTACCAGGGTTCTGCAAACCCACCTGGACATTAAGAGAACTTGCTGCTGTGCCTTCCTCCCGCCGCACTTTCCACATAAGCATGAGCCTCTATCTCTACAGTGCTGCCCTATGAGCAATCACACCTCCTTTTAAAATTCCTTCATTTCCCCTGGGCTTTGGGATGTGCTTTAACTGTTTTTTTTCCTTCAGTGAACTATGACTTATCACTTCAAGGCTGTGATCCAGCCCATGTGGCCCATCCAGGCTCTCAGCCTTGGACACCCTTGGATAAACATTGTGGATCCATCGGGCACCTCGCTCCTCAGCCTGGGATGGCTCACAGTGCACTCCTGACTTGTGGATAAGTAAATGCTGTGGGCACAATAGGGTGAGAAGCACAGGTTAACCCTGCTCCTGAGCAGCTTCCCTGCTCTCTTGCTGCCCTGGTCACTTTTGGAGACAGCACAACTCTTCTGGAAAAAAAACTATTCTGAGAAATTGGTGAAAGTGCAGCTGCTCTTATTCACCTTCCCAACCCCAAGTTACGGAGGATGCTGCAAGAGATGGGCTTCACGTCACACACACTCGCCTGGACACTGAGTCCACATTATGGCTCTGGCTGCCGCCAGACCCAGGTTATGGCTCTGGCCACTGCTGGACCCACTGACTATGCTGTGGGCTGGGGTAGCCCGGGGGCTGCAGGCAGTGGCCCCACTGGTGCTCACCCTGCCCTGGATCAGGGAACCCCATCCAGCCTGGAAATTGAACACGATCCCAGGCGGCCACCCCGGGGGGCTGCTGCTGGGCTGGTTTCGTAAGGAGGGGTCCCCCCCGAGGCTGCCCCCGGCCCCGCCACCCGCCACCGTGAGGGCGACGAATCGCATGCTGGGGAACACCCGCCAACCAAACACCTATTTTATACATTTTTACACATAAACGCGTGCAGCGGGAAGAGCCGGGCGGGGCGCAGAACACCGCAGGCCAGGAGAAGGGGGGGGGGGGGGGGGGGGCGCTGAGCGCTGTCCCCCGTTCTCCCCGCCCGAGGCCCGGCCAGGCCCCGCCGCCGCCCCGGCCCCTCCAGGCCCTTCGCCCCCGGCCGAGCGGCGCCAAACGGGCCAGCGCCTCCCCCCAGCTCCCCGGTCGACCCCCGCGCCGCGGCTCTTACACTGGCAGCCGCCCGGGATCCCCACCATCGCCCGGCTCCTCGGCGCCTCCTCCCGCTCCCCGCCGCGGCCCTGCCGGCCCTGCCCGGCCCGGCCCTTCGCCGTGACGCGACCGGGGGCGCGGCCTACCCGGCCCGCCCAGGAAAGGCCGCGTGAGGCCCGTGGTGCGGCGTGTTGGCGGGGCGGGAGAGTTTGTGTGCTCCGAGGAGCTGCATCGTGTGTGGATGGAACGGTGCACCGGGAATGCGCCCTCACAGCCCAGAAAGCCGCCCGAATCCCGGGCTTCATCCCCAGCAGCGTGGCCAGCAGGGCGAGGGGGGATTCTGCCCCTCTGCTCCGCTCTGGGGAGACACCCCCCTGCAGCGCTGCTTCCAGCTGTGGGGCCACCAACATCCCAAGGACATGGGGCTGTTGGAGAGGTGCTGGAGGAGGCCATAGAGATGCTGGAAGGGCTGGAGCCCCTCTGCTGGGAGGACAGACTGAGAGAATTGAGGGGTTCAACCTGGAGAAGAGAAGGCTCCGGGGAGACCTTAGAGCCCCTTCCAGTCCCTCAAGGGGCTCCAGGAAAGCTGGGGAAGGACTCTTGGTCAGGGAGGGGAGCCACAGGTCAAGGGGGAAAGGTTTGACTGTTAAAGAGGTGAGATTGAGATAAGATCTGGGGAAGAACTTTGGTGTGAGGGTGGTGAGAGCCTGGCCCAGGTTGCCCAGAGAAGCTGTGTCTGCCCCAATCCCTGGAGGGGTTCAAGGGCAGGTTGGAGAGGGCTTGGAGCAACCTGTTCTGGTGGGAGGTGTCCCTGGCCATGGAAGGGGTTTGGAACTGGATGGTCTTTAAGGTCCATTCCAACTCTAACCATTCAATGAGTCAAATATCCACATCAGAGCTGAGACGTGAATGTTTTGACTGACAAAGTCCAAAGCTTGAGTGTCCTTTACCTCAAAGCCCAGAAATGCTGGAGTTTGTTATTATGAGAGCTTCACAGAGAGCCTGAGAGTTCTGCCCGGGGTTTGCTGAGGCTGCAGCCTTGTGCTGAAAGCTAAGCACAGCCTTGCTCCCATCTTGTAGGGATTTGCCATGATAGGTGCTCTGTAGGAAAACTACAAGTCAGCTACCCGGGTCAGGGATTTCCCAATAGACTTGGAAGTAGCTGTTGGAGGAAGATCATGCATCTGCAAATTGGCTTATAGCTGGGGTTTCTGTTTCCAGCTGTAAAATATACATGTGGATCTGGAAGCAGGGGGCAAGGACCCAGCCTCCTGATCTAGGTAGATGTCCTCACCACCAGTTTGCAAGTCATGCTGGTACCAGTGTGGCTCTTGATGCCCTGCCGTCTCTTGGCTCAGCCTTGGCAGAGCTCATCACCAGTGAAGGAGAGTTCTTGGGGTGGAGCAGGAGATACAAACTGGTTGCCCAAAGGCACTATCAATCCCGTGGATAGGGTCGCTGTCTCTACAATCAAGGTGGTAAGAGCTGTGAGCCCTACTTAGCTCTTGGGGAAAAAAGGCACACAGGTCAGGGCTGCTGTTTCCCGGTAGGACTGTGATCCCAGTGAACTGTGAAACAGTTCTGGGCTGGTGGCTGGTGAAAGCCCAGCTATGGGTGAGCTGCAGCAACAGTTGGCTCTAGATGCTCAGGGGGTCACGGGGTCAGTTTGAGTTTGCTGGCCAGGAATAGGCTTCTCCTGGACCCAGTTGTCCCACAATGGAGCAGATCCAAATCTGCACTAAAATGAACATCCGTCTAGTCCCATTGTCATTGTTTTAACTTTGTGGCTTTGCCTCTTCCCCTCACAAGGTACCAGTGCTTCCCTGGACCAGCCTGTTGTCCAGAGCCTGTGTCCCCCACATGGCTCTTATCTCCTGTTGCGCCAGCTGCAGCTTGGCTCTGCCCTGTGTTTACCACCACTTGGCTCCAGTGTCTAAAGCCTTGCTGTGGCCAAATTTACGCTGGTGAAGCGGAAAGGGCTGTTGTGTGGGGCTCTGATAAGGGCTTTGTTTTAATTTAGCTTGTGTTCAAAGACTGTGAGGCCCCGAGGAGAGCAACTGTCTGGGATGCATCAGAGGCTTTACCAGCGTGATAGGAGCAGTTCCTCAAGCCACAGCCTGGCATCTCCCTGAGGTTCACCCATGCTGGAGCCATGGTGGGCACGGAGCAGCTCCCTTACAGGGTCTGCATTGCTGCTTTGTTTCTAAAGATGAAACAGCTGCAGAAGGAAACCCCCAAAGAGGAGAGGATTGTGCTAAATAACACTCATAACACCTGTGGAGTACCAGGGTAGAGTACATAAACTGTTTGGTCTTGCAGACCTCAGTGCCAATGAATGATGTGGGAGCTCAGGACAGCAGCTTTGGGGGACATTTCCATAGTTATATGTGAC
This sequence comes from Scolopax mira, assembly GCA_004320125.1. Classification (NCBI taxonomy): domain Eukaryota; kingdom Metazoa; phylum Chordata; class Aves; order Charadriiformes; family Scolopacidae; genus Scolopax; species Scolopax mira. The sequence continues at coordinate 44,336 of BJBW01008299.1, forward strand.
TTCCCCATAGAAGCAAGCTCCTGTTTTAAATGTGGCCATCCTGCCGCTCCTACAGAGGCAGAGAGGTGAGAACAGGGAATAGGTTCTCCAGGCTCTTTCTCAGGAGATCTGAGTGGTGCCAGGGTTGCTAGCAAGACCTGGGGTGTGGGCATGGTCCTGTAGGGAGGATGCGCTCCGGATCCTGATGATCTGCAAGCAGGGGGCCCGTGTCACCCTGAGACACACGCTGCCATTGCATGCCCTGTGGGGAACACCCCTTCCCTGCCCCAGCCCCCAGGATATTAAGCCATACAGTGAGCTGAGCTTGCCTGGTGTTTCTGGAGCTGGGGTAGAAGCTGGGAAGCACCAACAGCTGCCAAACAAAAGGGTCAGTTGCAATTTTTGCTCTGTTGGTACACTGGTACACAGAGCAGGGTTTATTTGCTCTAAGAGAAAAAAGTGCCTCTTATGAGTATGGATTTATGTCCTGTGTCCAACCGAGCAACACCTGCTCTCTCAGCTGATGTTTCTATATGCCCTTGAAATTGGGTTTGTACTAGAAAAGCAGCTCTACAGGCACATGGACTTTATTTGGAACCCTTTCCTTTTTCTTGTTTAAACAGGATGTATTTGGGGCAAGAAAAAGACTTCGTAGCTCAGTGCAGTATGTGGGCACATGCATCCCAGAGAGGTAGATAAGTCTGCCTAAATATATGTACATATATCACACCTGACTGAGCATCCACAGTTTTGCAAACAAGCATCTTTGGGACTATAAATACATAGCCACTATACACTTCAGGTATCTATGGCCAGAAAACCACGAACTCCCTTAAAATACACACCCTCCATGAGTCAAGAAGTGCCCCCAACATTGTTAACTCATTTAATTGCCTGTCAGACAGAGTCAGGTCCTGGGCTGTGTTTTTCCATGGTGTTCTTCTCTGTGTGGTGCATGGGGGAACAGTGTTTGCTGTAGGAGCAGGTACTTGCCGTCTGCTCTGCTTATTCTCTGGCATCCCACACACAGCTTATGCCATGCTGGGTGAGTTCTTTGCTGAAAATGGTTTTTTTGCAGGTCTCTTTGCTGTCCTGCCACATCCCCACCCCTACCTGAACTCTGAGGTGAAGCACCCTTCTGGGTGTGATCCTCTTTCACTCACTGTGCTCCCTCCAGCTTCTGCTCCAGCTCCTGCAAAGGTCCTACCTAAGGAGACCTCCTTCATTGCATGGCCTTGAGTCCTCCTCTGAATAAATTCTGTCCACCAAGATGACAAAGGTGGGTGCAGGTCAAAGGCTTAGTCTTTGGGAGCAGGACTTTGCAACCTTGCTCTGGTTTTAAACTGAAAGAGGGAAGACTTACATGAGATCTCAGGAAGAAATTTTTCACTCTGAGGGTGGCAAGACCATGGCCCAGGTTGCCCAGAGAAGCTGTGGCTGCCCCAGACCTGGAGGGGTTCAAAGCCAGGCTGGAGGCGGCTTTGAGCAACCTGTTCTGGTGGGAGGTGTCCCTGCCCAGGGCAGGGGGTGGCACTGGGTGGGCTTTAAGGTCCCTTCCAACCCAAACCATTCTATGATTCTTCCAAAGAGTGGGTTTGTGTGAGCCTCAAGGGAGGCCCTGTACAGCAGGATATAGAGTGAGGTGTGTCACCAGCAGGTCTGAGCTGCTCATGTATCTCTCCTGGACTCTGTTCCTGAAGATGGAGAGGAAGCTGAGAGCTGCTGAAGGTTGTTCTCCTCTTTAAGACCCCTGTTAAAAGGAGGGAGTGGGATGCTGAGGTTGAGGGCTCCCGGGGCAGGGAGGTCTCAGCTGGTAACCATGGCCCTGGGCTGGAACAACCTCTCTTGGGCAAAGACATGTGCCCATTCTTTCTCACCACAACTCAGCTGTTGTTTGCTGTCCCCTTCCATGTCCCACACCAGCTCAATCCTCCCATTTCCTCTGCAGGGGGAGGCAAATCTGGGAGCAAGACTAACGGGTCTGGTCAAAGAACAGTGAACACAGGAGTAAGATGTAACGCTACTTGGAAATCTCTTATTTCATAGGCACGTGTAGCTCTGAAAATGCTGAAGGAAGAGTAATTACTGTCGTAAAAATGAGTGTAAAATGAGGTAGAGGGTTTATCTCAAGGGGCAGGTAACCTGCAGAGTAACCTGCCTGCTTCCTTCGCTAGGAATGTTTTTTAAAATAATGTGAAATGGAAAGTTCAGGACAAGCAACGTTAACACAGGCAAGAGCTGAGTGAAAGGATAACGGGGCAGATGGTGCCAGATAGGGATGTCTGGAGCTTGGTGGAGTTTCCCAAGGGCAGTCACAATGTCTAGTCAGTGTTTCTCCTGGCACAACATGAGTGCCTGAAGGCAGGTCAGCATTGCCCAGAGAGGTTCTCATCAAGCAAGAGCTGCTGGAGGAGAGAAGGTTGGGGATGAGACCCATTCACAGGTGGGAGGCAGAGTGCCCAGCAGCTGTTGAGTCCAAACAGCCAATAATTCTGTGATAAAATCTGGGGACAGTGTTTATCATGCAGGTCCCTTTCTTCAAACAGGAATGTTTGAACCTGAAATTGTCCATCCCACCTTAGAAACTGTAATCTTGTCCCTGAAAACTTCTCAGGTCTCCCTCATTTGTATATTCAAGCTGATGGGTGACTGCTGCAGCCATAAAGATGGTGATACTGTCTTGAATATCGTATTTGTTTTCCAAAGGCCATCTGGCTTCATTTCTTTATTCTTTGTAAATGCAGTGATGCCATCAAAAAGGCCCTGTGCTGGGAGAGTAACTGACTGGAGGGGTGGAAAAGAGACTTGAACATTCAGTATCAGGGAATCATAGAATCATAGAATGTTTCTTGGAAGGGATCTTAAAGCCCATCCAGTCCCACCTCCTGCCCTGGGCAAGGACACCTCCCACCAGAACAGGTTGCTGAAAGCCCCCTCCAGCCTGGCCTTGAACCCCTCCAGGGATGGGGCAGCCACAGCTTCTCTGGGCAACCTGGGCCAGGCTCTCACCACCCTCACACCAAAGAAGTTCTTTCCCACAGCTCAGCTCCATCTCCCCTCCAGTAGTAAGGGTTGTGTATAAGGGATGTGCATCCATTCATCTCTTCAATGAGGTGGAGAACCTCTCTGTTCAGGATCTCAGGAGACAGCGGGCAGGTCCTCTCCTATGTTACCTGCTCCTCCAGGTCACTGGCTGGCCAGCCCCTCACACGCTTCTGCAGCTTAAGGTTTCAGCTCCGGATTTCCCAGCCAGAGCTGAGGAATGCCCAGCCCTTGCACTGGTTTGGACTCATCAGAGGATGGTGCTTCTCAGGTTGTCTTGCCTTTGGCTTCTGCCGCGATCCTGGGGGCAGGCACACCACCCAGCCTTGGGGACACCAGTGCCACAGTGGGATTCAGTGTCATTTGGGACCTGCAGGCACAAGGCTGTTCAAACTGCTAACTTCGCAGTCCCAAACCATCCCCTTTTCTTCCTTCAGAGCAGCACTGGGCTAAGCCCCTGCCCGGCCACGCAGGCTGCCTGCCATCTGGCACAAGCAGGACCAAGTAGAGTTAAATAAATGTTAAATGCATACTAATACCATGTGACAACTAGCAAAAGGCAACGACTTCAAGCTCGAAAAGAGTCTGGTTATGTAAACAACCTCCTGAAATTAATATTTACCTTTTAAAACAAACAGATATTTGGGGTGTTTCATCGTCTTTCTGCCTAGCAGATGCCAAGAACAACAGCTTGGTACTGCAGGGAATTGGCTTGACATCTCAGGGGACAGTAAACTCCCCACCAGCCTCCAGACTGTGAGGTCAGAGCTGGTCCCTCTCTTTTCAAGCAGATAAATTTGCACAAGCGCCGGATTAATCTTTGCTCAGGGGCTGCGACCTCTAATGGAGAGCGGGAGCCGCCCCGACGGCGCAGCCGGGGAGCGGAGATTGGAGCAGCAGATGGGCTGGAGGATGCAGGGTTTGGGGATGCTTGGTGAGGGCCCTTAGCCATGGGGGGCTCTGGGGAGGGAGAAGGGCTGTCCCATGGTGAGAAATGCTGTTTGGGCGGCAGCATCACCACCAGCCCAGCGGTGTGCTCCATTTCCAGACCTGCACCTGTGGGTTAAGTCCCATAATTTCTTTGAGGGGTGATCGTTTCGTTACTGTTTCATAAATCTCAACCAAAATCCCGGTCAGAGCACAGTCAGTCTTAGGAATGGGGGCTCACTGCACACCATGCTCCTCCAGGAAGAGATCTCATGGCCATCCCCATCCTCATGTGAGCACCCACCACTTCCCTGGGGTTAGCCATGGTGTTTTTATAATTTTTAAAAATAATTTTCCAGCACCAGGACATGTGTGCCCAGCACAGACACAAAGCAAGTCAGCTCACACCCTGGAGGCATTGGGATGTCAGTGGACAGGGGATGAGTGGAGGCAGGAGTAGGAGCCTCATTTCAGTTTTAAGAGGATATTTTTTGCAGGTATCTGAAGCAGAAATTTCAACTCCCCAAAGCAGATTCTGCTGGCCCCCCCAGAAGTGTAGCCAGCAGGTCGCAAGAGGTGATTCTGCCCCTCTACTCTGCACTCACAAGATCCCACCTGGAGTACTGTGTCAAGTTTTGGAGTCCTCAACATCAGAAGGACATGGATGCATAGGAACGGGTCCAGCAGAGGGCCACGAAGATGCCCAGAGGGATGGAGCACCTCCACTATAAGGACAGGCTGAGAGAGCTGGGGTTGTTCAGCCTGGAGAAGAGAAGGCTCCAGGGAGGCCTTATAACAGCCTTTCAATATGTGAAGGAGCTACAGGAGAGCTGGGGAGGGACTCTTTGTCAGGAAGTGCAGTGACAGGACAAGGGGTAACGGTTTTAAATCGGAAGAGGGGAGACTGAGATGAGATGTGGGGAAGAACTTGTTTGGTGTGAGGGTGGTGAGAGCCTGGCCCACGTTGCCCAGAGAAGCTGTGGCTGCTCCATCCCTGGAGGGGTTCAAGGGCAGGTTGGAGGGGGCTTTCAGCAACCTGTTCTGGTGGGAGGTGTCCCTGCCCAGGGCAGGGGGGTGGAACTCAATCATCTTTAATGTCCCTTCCAACTCTAACCATTCTATGATTCCATGAGTCTTTCAACATCCCTTGGAAATGGAGAAGAAGGGACATGGCGGGCTGGCAGGGCTGGCAATGCATCCCAGCAGGGAACCCTGCATCTGTCCCTCCAAGACACGCTGGTCCCACGAGCATCAGGAGGGGACACGGGGCTGTCACCTGCTCCTCACCCGCCGCCCAGCTGCCGGCTTGGGATGACAAAGCGACACCCGCTTTGGGAGGCAGTTCGTTACCTGCCGGGCAGGGCTAAGTAAACCCATTAATGCCAGCAGCACGTGGGTGGGAGCCGGGGCCGGGAGGATGTGGTCAGGCTCTATTACCCCTGTAAAATAAAAAACCCAACAGTAACGCTGCCACGGCTGTGAGCGGGGCCCCTCCGTGGGCAACGGTGGGGGGGATGGTGATGTGATGGGGGGAGCCGATTAAACAGATGATACTCCAAAAGTGATGCCAAACCAAGCTGAGCCCACCAAACCACACGAGCTGTAGGATGCTTGGGCACCAAGCTGGCTGCACCCAGCCTGGGGTGCTCAGTGTTTCCAGGGTGCCTGTGCTGGGAAAAAATAGCATATTTGAGTAAGAATGCGTGCTGAGTATCTCCTTCTTTTGAAATCTAAACCCCTTTGCATTTAACCTGCCGACAGCCTATGTCAGGGCTTGCAGTTACGGTGATTTAAAACGTGATAGTGAGCGGAAGCGGTGCCAGAGCCCAATGGGGAACCCACAGCTCATTGTGGAGGGGCTGTGGCATGTGTCTCCCATTGTGGCAGGAGATGGGACTGGGCGATGGGATGAACAAGCTGTGACAGCGATGGCCTCATCAGGGAGAGTTGTCAGGCTCTTTTCTGACTTCACTGCCTTCAGTTAGTTCAGTTCATTGACGAGGTCGTCCAGAGTTGAGCTGCAGAAAGCGGGGGGACGTTTCCTACTGAGTGACAACTTCAGGCTGAATCCAGGCGGATGCAATCGGGTCTGTGAGGACACGGGGATGGGGGCACGATGGCCAGGTCTGGGGGATGGCACCAGTTCTCCTGATTCCTGACCCAGGTCCAGTGCCAGCCTTGGTGTTCAAAACACTCCTGTCTCATGTCTGCACCGCATCTTGGTGTCCCCTTACTAATTAAGCCCAATTGGATATGAAGTTTGGTGCACAGTTAATCAAACGCCAATTTTCCCTAAGTAGTGGTTGGTATAAGTAAGACAAACCCTGATTCTCTGCTATTAAAATGAAAGGGTTACTTGCATTTTATATGAAAGGCCAGAAACCCAGGCTCTGCACAAACAGACTCAAATAATCCTCTCCAAACCGGAAAAATAAAGGAAATACAGGAGTTTTGAGGAAAAGCCATGCCCTTTGTTGGCCTTTCTTCAGGAAAAGAACTGTAGAGTCCGGTGAGAGGTGGTGGGTTGGAGCAAGTTTTCCGGCCAGCCGATTTCCATCATGGATTTTAACTGTTCTGCCCAGCCCATTTCCAGCTTGACAAAAGGTTTTGTCTGAGGACTTGTGTGCCCCTGGCTTTTCTAAGAAATATTTATATAATATATGAGTATTAGAAAAGAAATTTTTATATAAGGATGTAGGTAAAACATACAAATATAAATAAATGTATCACACATGAATACATATTTATGTAAGAAATCTAAGAAATATTTAATTATGTTATATACAGCAAGTAGGATGTTTCATGGCCACAGAGATGCCGTGCAGTGGGATTAGAGGGGCTCACGGATGCTCTGCCCAGTGCCTGGCACATGTGGTGGCCCAGCTCCAGTCCTGGCCACCTTCCCGCGGAGCTTTGCTTTCCTAGAAGGCTCTCCCTGCTGCCAGCTGGCCAGTCCCCAAGCACCCACCTCTCCCCAGCCCCAGTGCCACTGATGCCATCAGCCTGGGAGGGAACCCAGCAGTGCCAGGACTCCTTCCATCCCCATGCCGGGGGGCTGCCGAGCCCAAAATAAGAGCTGCCAGAGAGATGGGTTGTGTTTGGGTTAGTGGGTGTGTGACAAAGGCAAAAGACACACGGGTGTCCTTCTCCTGCCCTGCCACATCACCTGGCTCTGCCCCCTGGCAAAGGGGCTCCTGGTGTGAATGGAAGATGCATAATCCAATTTGGTTATGGATGGTTTTTTATGCAATTTTGGGGAAAAAAAATAAAATCTGGGAGTGCAGGGAATTAAAAATAGGTTTAACATCTCGACCTTGAATGCAGCCTTCTCCTCCCTGCCATCTCCTGCCCCAGACCTGCCCAGGCTGGGGCTCACTGCCCTGGGCTGCTGGGTGATTTGGCATAGGGTGGCTTCTGGTGGAGCAGAGGGGACATTTCAGCTGGACAATGCCCAGTGTTAATTTGGATGGATTTCATTTTCGAAAAGACAAGGGAACGAGCGTGTGACTTTTTTGTTCCAAACTCAGGCTTCGTTTTATGCGATAAGCCACAGAGCTGGAGATAGCAGAAACCGAAATAATGAATTTCACTGTTACCAACCTTAAAAAAAAAAAATCGATTAAATGGCAAATTCTGAAATGTCATGTTTTTTCCGGCTGCTGAGCACAAAATCCAATTGGAACTGTCAGCATCCGAGACCCCATCAGCCCTGAGAGCCTGGATGGAGGCTCTGGTGGGTTCCCAGCTGAATCCCCATTGCTTTGGCTTCCTTGGAGAGCCACAGTGTGGTGTTTGGGTGAGGACACCAGCCCCGCCGGCATCTCTGAGCGGCATTTGGGGCTCTGCCCAAAGTACCAAGAGGGCAAGGTGGGGTTTTTTGGGGCAGTTTTGCTCTCGGTGGGACCACCCACCCCAGACCCCGCTGCGATACCTGCCCCAGCATCGCGCTGCTCCTGGCCGGGGCCGGACCAACCGGCGACACCAGGTGCCCCAGGAACTGCACCGGGGAGCGGTGGGTAGCACAAAGCCCATATCAGCAATGATTTCCTGACAAACAGTGTGGCTCATTGTCTGTTCTCATTTATAAACTGCTCCACACCAGCCATCTGATATCCATTATTACAATTACAAACAACCCACAGTAACTCTCCAGCTGGTCAGCTCCATCCGAACAGCACTGCAGCCATTCAAGGATGCCATATGGTACCAGAGTTTCTAAAGCAGCATTGTCAATCAGCCTTATTAATTTCTGAGTTCATTTATTTTCCTTTTAGGGATGTATTTCTTTTTTTTTCTTTTTTTTTTCTTCCTTTCTATATAAGACAGAGACACTTCTCTGGCCTTAATTTGGAATATGCAGCTTGACAGAATAATTGTAACATCTACATCTCTGAGGCAGCTGGCAGGGAAAGGAAGAGCCTGAACTCTTCGAGCAGCCCCCCGAGTAATACTGCTCATGCAAGACCTCCAAGTGTCTCTTACCATATATACCACAGTGCGTGCCATGAGAATATTAAAAACCCATTAGATCCGGAGTGCCGGACATGGCTGGCTTTTTTACTGCGAATGGAGGGTTGCTAATGGCCATTTCCCTTCGATCTCTTGGTCTCCTTTGAGCTATATTTATTTTTCCCCCAACATTTTGGAGCTTCCGGGTGGCATTATTGGAGAAGGCTGCAGATGCTGAGCTGCTGCCGGCTTTCCCCTTGCCTGTCCTGCGGGCAGCAGGCACCCAGATGTGTCCCCCGGAATTGCTGCTGTCAGGTGGACTCTCCTTTTGGGGTGATTTATGGGGAAAGAGCGACTTTTGTGCTGAGCTGCTTTGGTGTGGCAGTGTTGCAGCCGGCTGTGTCGGGTACCTGTCCCTGTGCTGTCACGGGCTGTGGTGATGCAAAGGGCAGTGCAGGTGCTGGATGTGGCCACTCCAAGAGCTGCAAACACGTAAGGTTGCAGTGACCAGGTATTACATCTCATGCGTTGGACAGGCTGAGAGAGTTGGAGGGTTAAGCCTGGAGATGAGAAGGCTCCAGGGAGACCTTAGAGCCCCTTCCAGTCCCTCAAGGGGCTCCAGGAAAGCTGGGGAGGGACTCTGGATCAGGGAGGGGAGCCACAGGTCGAGGGGGAAGGGTTTGACACTGAAAGAGGGGAGGTTGAGCTGAGATGTTCAAGGCCAGGCTGGAGGGGGCTCGGAGCAACCTGTTCTGGTGGGAGGTGTCCTTGCCCAGGGCAAGGGGATGGAACTGCATGGTCTTTAAGGTCCCTTCCAACCCAAACCATTCTATGATTCACAGCTGCTGGCTGCGGGACTGGCGGGGTTTATTTTTTGCATTGCTTTTGTTTTTTAAAGCAAAACCAACTGTCACTAAGGGATGGTTTATTTTCTCAGCTGAAGGCAACAGGATTTTGTGGTTAGGAAATGCCCCAGCTAAAAGTCATCACCCAAGCTCCAGTGGGATTTTCCTTCCCTGGGGATGGGAGAGAGGTGATGAGGGGAGTGGAAATGGGGACCTTTGATGTTGAGCCACCAGCGTGGTACACTCAAAGTGTCCCCATGAAAGTGCCGCAATGTACTTTCACATTTGGTCTCTCCTCAGTTGACCATTGGGTGCTTGTGTCCCAGATCAAGAGGAGCTTCTCAGGATATGGAGTCTCCGGCAGCATCCCCAGAAGCACTGGGCTGTGGGTACTGGTGCCTGGGGGTGTGGCAGAACTGCTCCATGTTCCATCCAAATCCATGGCCAGTGAAATAGGAAGCAGACTGAGAAGAACAAGGAACATCCAGAAGCTCTGCATGACGGTTGGCAGGGTGAGAGCAGCAGGTTTTGGGGACTGTGTGTTATGTAGATCATGTGGGATTATGTAAAATCTCTTTGTTCGTCCTCCCTGTCAAGGACAAAGAGCTCTATGGGGCTGGGACAGTTTGGGGGCGTGGGGGAGGTGGAATCTGCAGTTGCACAGATGGTGATGCTGAAGCTCTGCCTGTAGGGAATGTGGGACAGGCAGGTCTTCCTCTGGAGGGGAGGGGACCTGCCTGTCCCACATTCCCTATAGGCCTTTTCCTCATTGTTTTTAGCTCTTTGGAAGCCAGTCCCCACCTTGGGGAGCCCAGTGGGGATCCAGCAACAAGCTACAGCCCAGTCCAGCCCTGCCAGGGGCTCTGCTCACCCCAGAGCCAAGGCCAATGTACACCTCCAGAGGGAATTGCTGGGAATGGCACCCATCTCAAGTAGCATCTCTTCAATGGTGGATCTTTACTAGTGTGCAATATTCACTGCTTCAGACGCCTACACCCAAGAAAAGTGGAGTTTATGGTGCTCCAACCTATGCTGGCTCCTCAGCATGGGCTGGGAGCCCCTTCCATGCAGTTATTCCTTATTGCCATCATTTTTATCTTATCCCATGGGCATGCCTTGAAGAGTACACTGAAGTGGGCAGATCATTTGGTTTATTTCTGTTTATGATATCAGAAGACCACCTTATGTTGCTGTTTCCCGCTTGCTTGGCTCCCAGCAATGAGCCCAAGTCCCCGCTGGGTGTAGCAGGATGCTCTGCCCAGGTGGGGGTGAAATAAGAACATTGTCTTTAACTTCATTCTACTTGTATGAGTTTTCTGGTGGAAAACTAGCAGATGTGTGAGGAGGTCACACTGTCCATCGTGTTGAAGGACACTGAGGATTAGCCTGACTCAGCAGCTACAAGAACAAATGTCACCGGGTGAGATATGAGACCAGATGCTCCACAAGGTGGGATGTGAAACCAGATGTTCTCAAGAGGAACAAAAGAATGATAAAAATATACAGTGTTTTGCTGAGCTAGAAGGTTTGACTTTTAGCTTCAACTGACTGGCAGTCAATCACTTTATGCTGTAAAAGCCTCGTCCCATCTTTGGACAGGAGCGATTCTGGTACAGCCCCTCCATAGGAGTGTTTGGAATTCCTCCCTTGAGTGGGGATGCCCCTCAAGGTTACTCCTGAGTGAAAGAGAGCTCCTCACAGTCATCAAAATGAGTGAGTAACATCAATCTTATGAACCTTGCTTTGAATTATTGATTTAATAAACAATAATTATTGTGAACATCATCTATAGCATTTATACCATGTAGTAGATGATCTGATTAAGGTCCTTTAGCTGATCACACTGTTATCAATTTTAATTTTTAAAATTTTGCTTGCATATATATAGTTTGTCATTCTTAATCCCCAGGACACCTGGGACCCTGTAGCCGTGGTTTGGTGCCCAGCTCAGCCATGCTGCAGGACACGGGTGCTCTCCAGGAGGACGTGGGGTGGATTGTGTCCTCATCAGTGGGTTCTTGTCCTTAGTTGGGTGCCATGTGTGACCTGGTCTTACCGCTGTAGCCCATCGTGGCAGTGCTATGATGGTGGGACAGCAGCCCAAAGTCCCCCTGGGATCCATGGGCTGTTCTTATGGCACTGCTGAACTTTTATCTGGCTTTTCCCCACTCCCCTGGAGCTGATGAAGAAGGTTTCACAGCCCTGCTCAGCCTGGATCTTTCCAGGAGGGCTGGAGGGCTGGGGTTGGGTGCAGGACGCCTCTCTTCTCCCCATCCCACCACCATCCAGGACCATGTCCCCATGCTGCCCCCAGCAAAGCCTCTGGCAGCCTCTCCCAGCAGGGCAGTTTTGAGTTTCTGCATCTGTGGCATTTTCTTTGATTTTACGATATATTTTCCCCCCCAGCTCTCTCTGAACCACCCTACGCTTTCTGCAGGAGACCGCTCGCTTGCTCTTCATCTCCTTTGGGGTGGCCTTGGGGACATCAGAGCCCCCACGGTGAGCCCCCACGCTGCTCCCTCTCGCCAATCTGGCACAAACAAGTCTGTCCGTTGAAATGCGATGGTGCCGTGAGTCAGGCAGAGCCTGGCATTGTGCAGCTCTCGTTTCCCCAGGTTCTCAATGACACTTGTTCAAAGGAGCCCTCGCGGACACCACATTTCCCATGGGTTGGGGAATGCGTTGGGAGAAGTTTCTGGGATCTCATGTGGCTCCTTCCAGCCCACCATGGGGCCAGATGCTGCAGGGCCATGCAGTGCCCTGGGTCGGGCCCCCAGCAGAAAGCCACCACTTTTGGGTTTGTTTTCCTTTTTCCCCTGGCCCTGATGCAATTTTACAGTTATCCCATTGTGCCCTGAAAAGTGTCCAGTTGCTAAACCTCTTTCATGTCTCTGCCCAGCGCTGAGGCTCCAGGATCCACACCATTCCTCTGGCTTTTCCTTGAGGGTTGTGGGATATTTTTCCCCCACATTTTTTTTTTTGTGGGATTTTGCTGTTTTCTCAGCATTCTTCAGTTATGATTTCACATACCTCCCTGTCCCGGTTTGAAGTAAAACCGAACCAGTTTTGTGTTCTGTAATTTTGCATTTTAGCTAGGCCTCCTCTAACTCTCTGAAATTAACAGGATATTGTGGAGCAAACTGCTCGTTCTCAGGATAAGGCCAATGTTTGTGCTAAATGCCAAGGAATGGTGTGCAGAGAGGCCCTTGCTTCTACCTATTGCTATAACAACCAAGGGCAGACAATTTTCATTATTTACCCCTTAGAAGGTCGGAAACAGAAAAGCGTAGAGGGGTCAGACCTGTGGGGAGGAAGGGAGAAGACAGGTGACCCAAACCTGACCGACTGGGGTATTCCATCCCATCTGCCCCATGCTCAGTATAAAAGCTGGGGGATCAAAGGGTCAATGCTCTTCCTGTGATGGCCGACGTCCGAAGAGGGCCCTGTCTGTTCATCTGCCTTTGATTCTGATCCGTGTGTTCCTGACTCCAGAGCTGGAATCCAGTTCCCATCCATTGCTGAGTCCAGTCTGGGACTTCCCCAGTGCCTGCTGGTGATGGGACTGTCATCCTGGGAACTTGATACGGTTTTGTATATATTGTATCCATTTCATTATTTTTTTTTTATTTTAATATTAATTCTTCATTAAAGTAGCTTGGTTCATTCTAAACTTCTGTATCTCCTTATCTCTTCCTCTCCTCTCGTTTGGGGGGGGGGAGGGCCATCTGTTGGTCCGGTTGCAGTGATTTCGGCTAAAGCAACGACACTCCCGGAGCTGACTCACTGCTGACAACATCTTCTCTGCTTATTGGATGGGCCAACACAACTTTCTGGTCTTATTCCTTCCTCTGCCTACACAGTTCCTCCTTCTCCCCAAGTCCTTCTTGACAAGCACAGCTTCCAAAGTGCCATAGCTTCCTCAGGGACACCTCACCACGAGCACGGTGCACACCTTGCCCAGAGAAGTTGTGTCTGCCCCATCCCTGAGGGGGTTCAGGGCCAGGTTGGAGGGATCTTTGAGCAACCTGGTCTGGTGGGAGGTGTCCCTGCCCAGGGCAGGGGGTGGGACTGGATGGTCTTCCAGTCTGAACCATTTTATGATTCTATGATTCATCCAAGATGTGGGCAGTGTGCCCTGGACAAGTCCTGGCATCATCCATGACCATCTCTGCTGATACTGCCTGGGCTTGGAGGGGAGTTTGAGCAGGAAAAGCCTTTGTGTTAGGACTCCTCCTGACATGGTGATTGCAATTTATGCTAAGATTGACAGAGGAGAGGATATTTCCCTTTTTTTTCCCAAGTCCTGGAGGGTGGTGGAAGAAACCCGGTCTTCTCTACCATCTGCCCTGCCCTGGAGCTGCCTGCACCGGGGATGGGGAACAAAGGGACACGTACCCATGCACTGAGGTCAGCGTTTGCTCCAGAGCCTGCTCCAGCTTTCCAGGAAACATCGGAGGAGAAAAAAAACCCAACCCACTAACCTTATATTTTCATCTGCAGCTGGAGTGAGGCCAGATTTTACAGTGGGACATTCTTCAGTGAAAATGGAGCTGTTGTCTTCTGGCCAGCACCCATTCAATGGTCTTTGCCTGGCCACAACCGTGGGATAGCAGAGCTGTGGCTGGGAGGGGACAGCCGAGGGACACCAACCTACTCCCCACCAAGTCCCCAGTGAGGTGTTGCTGGAGGGGACCAGCTGTCTCTCACGCAGGCTACGATTCCCACTTTGCTTTGAAAACTCTCCAGTGCTTTGTTCTCCTCCCAGTAGAATCCATTTGGAGCAAATGCAGTCTGGGAGCATCTTGCCAAGCTTTGGGGAGGCTGCTGTGAAGCATTAGTGGCAGATAAGGCCTCCTTGGGGATGGATGTCTGGAGAGGGAGGTGACGGTACTGGAGACTCTCCTCTTCTTGTCCCTGGCCTGGGGACACTGCTAACCAGGAAGAAGAGTTGGCAGGACCTCCACTAACTGGGGGATGCCAGCCTCTGCCTCAGGTCCTTTCCTTGATGGTCTCCAGAAGATGACCCTGAACACAGCTGCTTATGCATCCCATCATGGATGGTTCCCTGCCTGCTGGGCACCCCAGGGTGCCTCAGCATCCCACAAATCTCTGAAGAGCTTGGTGCCAGAGCAAGCAAGGGGTAAGGGCATGTAGCAATGGGGTTGAACTGAGCAAGGGGACAAGAGGAAACAGCCTCAAGTGGCTCCAGGGGAAGTTTAGGATGGATATAAGGAAAAATTTTTACACTGAAAGGGTTGTAAAGCATTGGAACAGGCTGCCCATGGCAGTGGTGGAGTCACCATCCCTCGGGGTATTTAAAAGCTGGGCAGACGTGGTGCTGAGGGACACGACTTAGTGATGGTTTGTGTCAGTGTTGGGTTGACGGTTGCACAAGATGATCTGAAAAGTCCCTTCCAACCTGGACAATTCTATGATTCTATGACTCTATGAAGGGACAAGTGCAGGTGGCTTGGTGGCAGTGGGGTTGGGATGGATCCCCTGTGCTGGGGACCTGGTCCTGAGTCCCAACACTGCAGGAGCCAGAGCTGGGCTCACCCCACTGACAGCCAAAGGAGTGCAAGAACTTTTCAATAGACAAATTCCCATCCGCACCACCCCTGCACCCCCAGCCTACGTGACCCCAAGACTCTGCATTTCCATACTCCAGTAACCAGCATTTATTTGCTGCATTGACGTTGTACAGTATTTGCACACAGTGCTTACACAACTCAGCAGTGACATGCAGCACAAGGAGGACATGGACCTGTTGGAGCAGGGACAGAGGAGGCCACGGAGATGCTGGGAGGGCTGGAGCCCCTCTGCTGGGAGGGGGAACTGAGAGAGTTGGGGGAATTCAGCCTGGAAAAGAGAAGGCTCCAGGGAGACCTTAGAACCCCTTCCAGTCCCTCAAGGGACTCCAGGAGAGATGGGGAGGGACTCTTGATCAGGGAGGGGAGCCATAGGAAGAGGGGGAATGATTTTAACCTGAAAGAGGGGAGATTGAGATGAGATCTGGAGATATTCAAAAGACATTGACATAGTACTTGGGAATATGATTTAGTGTTGGTGTGTGTGGGGGGGGGTTTGTTGTTTTCTTGTGTTTTCTTTTTTTAATGGTTGGACTAGATGATCTTAAAGGTCCCTTCCAACCTAAGTATTTCTGTGATTTTGTATTTCTGTGATCTCAGGAAGAACTTCTTTGGTGTGAGGGTGGTGAGAGCCTGGCCCAGGTTGCCCAGAGAAGCTGTGGCTGCCCCATCCCTGGAGGGGTTCAAGGCCAAGTTGGAGAGGGCTTGGAGCAACCTGTTCTGGTGGGAGGTGTCCCTGCCCAGTTGGAACTGGATGGTCTTTAAGGTCCCTTCCGACCCAAACCATTCTATGATTCTATGATTGATATTGTCCAGCATTTCCATGCAGCAATTACACACAGCATAATTATGCAGCATTTCCATGCAATATTTCCATGCAGCATTTATATACATCATTTACACGCAGGATTCACACCACGGTGCTGGAAGAGGAGAAGCCAGGAGATGCCCAGTCCAGCTCAGTGCCTGGGTTATCCCACAGCGGGATCCTGGGCAGTGCTGGAGGTGCCAGCAGGGATGCCCATCCCTGCCAGGTGCCTGCGGTGGGTGAGCAGTGGGATAAACCCGGGACATAGGCTGTCTCTGGACCCCGTGGGGACCTGGGGGGCTTGGTGACAGTTGATGGGGGGTGGGAGTGGGGCAGGGCGCAGCGGGGAAGGTTAATGCCATTATAAGCCGGGGCAGGGGGTCTCCAGCAGATGAGGCCTCGCCGGCCAGATGGGGAGACTCATCTGCCGTGTGCCGGGGCCACAAAGGAGGGTCCCCTGGTAGCAGCTGGTCCCAAGGAAGAGGTTAAGGAGGCACATGTCAGGGCAAAGCCCAAGGGTGGCAGACGCGGCCCCGGCCTTTGTCGGGAGTCACCCCCCATCTGATGGGAAGCAGGTGGGCTCCATTGGGGCTCCACCATGGCCCCACCGGGTATCGTCCGGCTGTGGGGGCACGGCATCGTCTGCCAGAGCCATTCAGTGCTGCCTTTGTTACCTTTGTAGATAATGAATCTGGTTTTCTTTTTTTTCCTTTTTCTCCCCAGAAAGAATGGGAACAGCCCCACGGCCAGCCCAGAGCAGGGGACGAGGCAGGGGACAATGACAGGGTGAGCAACTTGAGAACAGGGGCAGGGTCTGGCCAAGCATCCCCCCAGATGGGGACTGGGATGGTTGTCCATCCTGCCTACTCACTTCTGTGACATCAGGCAAATTCCAGGTGATAATTCAGCCCTGGAGCCGGGACCAGCTGGGCTGCAGCCCCACAGGCATCACTGGCCCCAGGACCCATGGTGGGTGCCAGGATGTGGCCAGGGCATGGCCCTGCACCCTTCACCTGGCTCAGGCCCCTGCTGTCCCCACTGCTTTCCTGTGCTGGCGGCGTGGGGTTAATTTCAATTATCTTCGCCAGGCCATATGAATTCTATTAATATCAAAGTAATGAGGCAATTACTGTGATTTGGAGGAATGGCTGGGGAATTGCCTGGGATAGGATTGCACCAGCCGAGAGGGTAAATTACAACCTCTCTTTGGAAAGAGGCAAAGGGCTGTAGCAGAGGTGAGTGGGGGCCAGCCCGGGACAGCAGGTGACATTCAAGCTATCTTTCTCCTGGGAGTCACTACTACTGTCCCTGGGTCACCTCTTGTGCTGGGGGTCTGCTGTGGCCTGGATGGGGAGCTCCCAGCAGGGGTGATGCTCCCCCCCATCCCCTGACACAGCCCGCCCAGCCTCTGCACAAACACCCTCAGGGCTCATGCCCGCGGCATCCACCCTGGGATGCAGATGGATCCTCCTGCTCAGCCTTCCCTGAGCTCCATGGGTTCAAACCAGAGCCCTGATGCTTGGTTTAGGGAGCCCTTAAAAGTGGCACTGAGATGGACAGCGAATGTCCCAGTGCCAGCAGGAGCCAGGGCTCAGGTGGGTTCCTTCAGGATCTGACAGCCCAAGGAAGGATGGGGAGTTCTCAGTAACCCTGCCTGGCCCCCAAACCCAAGGGGTTGGAGCTTTTCCAGGTCCAACACCCTTCCTGGATTGTCAAAAAGACCTGGCAGAGCTCCCAGCGCTGGTCCCCGAGGAAGCTCTGAGCTCACTTGAGGGACCTGGGCCAGGGATGTGAGAAGACCATTTGGGGAGGGGCAATAGCAGGGACCACAAATATATCTATTCATCCTCCTATAAAACAGCTCCAGGTTGAAAAAAGAGCTTTGCACAGGGTGGTGGATGGGGCCCCTGGAAATGACACCCACAAAGGAGGGAAGGGACCCTCCTGCATCCCCCCGCCAAAGCTGCAGAGTGCTCGGAAGATGCAGGCAGAGCCTGGTCCCAGCTGCAGAGGGGTCTCAGCCAGGAACCAGGGAGGGTGCTGGGCAAGGGGCTGAGCCAGGGGAGAGTGTGTGGAGCTTGTGGGGGTAAAAATAGCTGTTGTAGTAGAGCAGGAGTGTCATGGACGCAGGAGTGTCAAGCAGGGAGGGAGCCCGACATGCCTCCCAGGTCCTTATGAAAGGAATTTGGTAAGGAAGGGGAGGATGGAGTTTGGGTCCATGGTGCTGAGCAGAAAGCCAGGGCAGGGGGACCCTGCTGGGCACCACCTCACAAAAATCTGTGCTGGGGGTACCCAGGAGCCTGGAGTTACTGGGCAGTGAGAAGAGGTGAGAATCCATCTTCAGTGTCCCTTTAGCCTGGATAAGGGAGGAATATTTTTTACCATGAGACATTGGCCCAGGTTGCCCAGGGAAGTTGTGGATGTCCCATCGTTGGTGCACCAAGGCTGGACGGGGGCTTGGAGCAACCTGGTCTAGTGGGAGGTGTCCCTACCCACTAGGGCAGGGGGTGGCACTGGATGGGCTTTGATGGTCCTTTCCAACCCAAACCACTCCATGACTGTGCTAACCAACAGGCTGAGTAGGCAGCCTAGAGGAAGCATGTCCCCTGTCCCCCATGGGTGCTGGCCAGGGGCTCTGAGGCGAGATGAGCCAGAAGGAGCCACATCCCCCCTTTCTCTCCTTGGTGCCACCAGTTTTGCAGCAGTTGCTGCCCCACTTGCTGCTCCGGGCTGGGAGGGGGTCAGGGCACATTTTGTAATTCATGAGCTGAGTGTGGGAGTTCTCAGCTGGCCGCAAAACCCTCCGGGTCCCAGGGGGCGTCTGTCCCCCAGCGGGCAGCACCCAGTCAGATGGGTTGGGGCAGAAGGTACCCCCAGCGCCTAGAGTGGGGGGGCTCTGGCCACCCCCCTGCCCACGCCGGGCCCCGGCTGGCTGCAGAGCGGCGCTTTGCTGGCATCTGCTGTCGGCTTGAGACCCTGCAGCCCCGGAGCAAGGCTGAAACTCGGCCCAGAGCTGCTCCTCGCCCCGCTCCTGGAGAGGGGAAACGGTCCATCATCAGCCCGCAGCATCCGCAAGGCCGGCGGTGGCCGCAGGGACCTGGCCCTTGCAGGGCAGAAGGATGCGCTGAACTTACAAACCTGCTGCTGAAGGGGGTTTCCAGACAGAGCGGGGGGAACAGCCCCCTGGGCTCATCAACAGCCTGTTCCCGGGACACTCTTCCCATCCCTCCTGCCCATCCGCGCTGTGCTCGGGGCTCTTCCTGCACCGTCCCCTGAGCCAGGGGGATGAAATAACCTCCGACAGGGTCTTCTCCTGCTCCAGAAAACCTTGGTGTTGTCACGCTGACGGCCCACCAGAGGGAAACGACAGCAGCGGAGAGAAGTGACATTTATCAGAGCTCTATTTGCCAGGTTAAAAATAGCCCAGGGGAGAGGGGATCTGGAAGTGCCAGGACGCTGACAGGTCCCTGCTCTAGGGCAGCTGGCATTTCCCAGGGACATCCTGGCATGGTGGAGGAGCCAGGAGGGGACAAGGCTTTCATCCCATGGATTTGCTGGGGCACATTGGTATTTGCACGGGCACCGAGGCACCAGGGGGGATGCACAGAGGTCCCTGTCCCAGAAACCTTCCCCGTGTGTGTCTGACTGTGTGTGCCAGGGAGCAGGGTTTCACCTGCAAAGTGCGTGTGTCCGTCTGTCTGTCACCTCTCTGAACTCCCAGCCCTCCCCAGGATTTTAGCAACCTCCCCTCAAACACGTGGGATGCAATTAAAGCCAGGCTAGAGCAGCTGGGGAGTGGGGAAGGGTTTGATATTGCTAAATAAAGCGCCCAGAGGTCAAACTGTCCCAGCAGGCCAGCGTTGCCTGGGCACGTGCTGCTTGGAGGGAGGATGCCCATTGCAGAGGCCACGTCACCAGTGTTGGCCACCAGACAACATCTCTGAGCCACCGGGCATCACCTGTGCAGCCGGGAAACACAGCAACGATGTGACCAGTGCTCCTTGGACCTGCTCATAGTTGCTCTGTGACTCAGTTTCCCCACAAGCTCTGGCTCTGGGGCCACAGGTGCTGCAACCACGCTGCCAGGGGACACACAGAGCCAGGAGGGGAGGTTGTCTCCAGTGGTGTACCCCACCAGCTCTGCAGTCCAAGGGACAATTTTTTCCCAGTGCCCGGCAGGGAGGAAACACCATTTTTACTTGCAAGCTGCAAATTAACTAAAACACGGGGTGTTTGGCCCATTCCCCACAGAAGAGACCAGTGGGGTGAATCAGCCCAATTGAAACAGCAAACGTGATGGCTGATTTTACAATCTGCAATTCATGTGCTGACTTTTATGATTCATTCATGCCCATTAAATCCCCCTAGGGGCTGACTGAAGTCCCTGCCACTGGTGCCACTTGGTCTTCCAGCATCTGAGAGGCAGAAGGTACAACGGGCAGCAAATATTGGGCTTTAAAATGGGTCATTACAGCCTTTCCCAAAGCTATTTCAGCTCCTGGGTGCTGCTTTTCCCCAGCCATTCCCTTGTTCTCTGATAGAAATGATCCTGCTCTGATAGCATAAGATCTGCCCATGAAGTAGCAAAGGTATTTTCACACCAGAAGAGCCCAGCTGATGGTGACTTTCTTCCAGGGATCTGGTCAGAGAAGAGTCCGGACTGCGACAAAAGAAACTTTTCAGGGAATAATTATGTCCAAAAGCAAACAGAAAGTGCTCTCAAATTAAACGACTCGGAGATTCCAGTGATTTTAAGGTCAGACAATGCCATTTTGCTGCATAAAAAAGGATGAATCCATCAGTTAAATACATAATTGCATCTCTAAATCTATTAATATCTTTATTAAAACCTATCTATCTTAAAATCTTTTTGTGTGAATATCTGTCTTTATAATACAATCTATTTTATTCCCCTTTCCACCCTTTACAGGGTTTTCAGGGGGCTCAGTCCTGCAGGGCAGGGTCGGTGCCGTGTTCCCCATCATGAATTCCCAGAGCAGCACTTTCCTAAGGACCATCGGAGCACCCCGAGTCCTGCTGGCAGCCTGAGATGTTCTTACCTGGAGCTTGGGAATGTTGTCCTGGGGACTGAACATGAGCTCTTGAGATCTTTCATTTTGTCTCAGAAGGGATTAGTTAAATTAACACCAGTAAGGGAACATCTCAGGCGTCTATAAATAGGCTGGTGGGCTCTGACACAGCTCCCAGCTATGCCAAGAAACGAGTCTAATAATAGCTGCTTAACGACGAGGCTCGGGGGGCTGGAGGGATCACGCAGAGTAAAAGCCAGGCTGGGCTCAGCCATGAGCCATGGTCATGCCTGGGCTGGGGACATGTCACCCGAACAGGTCACTGAGAACATGCTGCTGGAGGGATGGGCTCAACACAACCCCTGGGCAGGGAGCACGGAGCCCACCTCTGCCCACTCCACCAGATCCTCCTCCTGGGGACCCTTTGGAGGGCAGCTGGAGACAAAAGATGCTCTTTCCACTGAAAAGCCCTGATTTCCCCAGAGGCTGGGGGTCAGGGCGCTGGCAGCACCGCACTGCAGCCTCCTGTGCTCCCCAGCCCCTTCCCCTCCCACTGCTCCTGCTGCCAGGGAGAAATTCCCAGCTGGGCTTTTGTCACCCAAGCACGTGTCTTCCTGAGGGATGTTTCTATTTCTGTGAATAGCAATTTTTCAAGAAACTCCTCCCCCTCTTTCTCCCCTCCTCTTCTCCCCCTCCCTGCCCCACTTCATCAGGAGCCCTGAGGAATGCTGCTGGCGTCCTGGGAAGCTGCGACTCACTCCCATGTGCCAGCCTCGGCCACAGCCTTCGCCCTCCACCCTCCCATCCCTCCTGCAGCACCACGGCACGGGAATCACGCTCCCGGGATCTTGTGATATCAAACTGAGCCGGGACTGTGCCACGCACTGGGCTCCCAGTGCTCACCAGCCCTGGAACATGAATGGGCTCCTAAGAAATGAAGGAGCCTGAGCAAAAGCAAGTTGAGATCCTGCCCGGGGGAAGCCAAGGCTATGGGAAACTCTCCAAAGCAGCAGCACCTCTTCTTGGGGGGCGCCAGGACCCCCAAGAACATCCTGGGGTGCCCATTCCCCCCAAGCCACAGCTCTGGCCTGACCCAGTTGCAAAGAGGAAACAGCAAATGGGATTAAAGCCTGGAGCCAAGCTCCCAGCGCTGCGCCAGTCTGCTGAGCCCCATTGCTGCCCCCCTGATGGAACCTCTTCTCAAGCTGAACCTCCCAGTTTGGAACCAGTGTCTTCAGGGAACTTTGGACGCAGGATTCGCATTGGAAGAAACTAACACCTGCAGTATTTGCCTTGGGTCTCCATCCCACATGGGACCTTAAAGACCATCCAGTGCCACCACCTGCCCTGGGCAAGGACACCTCCCACCAGGTTGGGCCAAGCCCCCTACAACCTGGCCTTTAACCCCCTCCAGGGATGGGGCAGCCACAGCTTCTCTGAGCAACCTGGGTCAGGCTCTCACCACCCTCACACCGAAGAAGTTCTTCCCAATATCTCATCTCAATCTCCCCTCTTTCAGTGTCAAACCCTTCCCCCTCCCTGACCAAGGGTCCCTCCCCATCTCTCCTGGAGCCCCTTCAGGGACTGGAAGGCCCCAAGTAATTGATGCAATTACCAAAGGAATATTAGTTGCTGAAGAATCATAGAATTGCCTAGACTGGAAGGGACCTTTCAGATCATCTCATCCAATCATCATGGTCTGTGCCGGTCTCTCTGTGGAGTGTGAGGCTGGTTCACCATGCCCTGGCCCTGGGGACCACGGTACCTCTTCCATCCCAGCAGCGGGATGGGGAAAGGCAAGGCTTCTCCCTTTGCCTGGCGTTGCCACCATCCGGATGGCTTCCAGGCATCCAGCCCGTGCTTCTCAGCATCCCTGCTGCCGGGCACAGAGCTGAGAAATGAAAGAAAACCACCCAAAAGGGGGTTGTTCTTCTGCACTAAAAGCACTGTTTAGAGTTCCCGCCGCTGCTTCAGATGGGAATGTGGCCTTAAAAGCTGAAAATACCAAAAGCAGCACTGGGAAGGAAGAAAAAATCCAGACAAAGTGCTGATTGCAGCTGCCTGGCTGGCAAAGAAAGCAAGTGCTCCCAGAGTGGGTGGCACGGGGAAAACGAGCCCTGTTCCGGCTCCAGGATGAAAAGACAAAATTCCCCTCTGCTGTACACGAAGCAAACGGCATGAGCAGCCGGAGCAGGGCCTGGAGGGGACAGACTCACGGGGAAATATCCTTGGCTGGGTGATGGGGTGGTGTGGAAGTGCTCATTACAGCAACGAGCACCATCCCGCAAAGGCGAGGAGCCCCTTGCTAGCAAAAAAAGAAAAAAGAAAAAAAGAAAAATCAGGAATATGTGAACCATCTGTTTTGTAAAGAAATAACCTTCAGGGTTTCCTTTGCTGCAACCTCAAGAAATTCCACAGCTGCTGCTGCTGCGTGGGAGGGAGCCCAGAGAGCATTTTTCCCCTCCACGCATGGCCAGTGTTCAGGGCTGGCTGTGTCCCTGGCCAGGGAAGGGCTGTGCTGAGCTGTGACCCCCCTGCTCAGTGTGGCCAGTGCCCCTCACTGTGTCCCCTTCCCAGACTGTGGCAAACGTTGTTGAATTTTTATAAATCTTTGTGTTCTGCAGAGGTTCAGGGACCTTGGCAGCCCCATCCTAGAGGCCCCAGGAGCAGTCCAAAGCTCTGGGAGTCCAAGGGGCACACATGGGGGGTACACCAAGAGGTATTTTCTACTCCTAATTGCCACCTCTGGGCTGCAGAAGAAAAATTGCCAGTCTGCCAAAGAAAACAAAATATCATTCCTGATTTCAATATCCAGAGGAGCAAGGGAAAAGACACGCAGACTCTTCTGAATCTCTGTAAATACCATCTCCCTCACTCCTGCTGAAGACTCGGAGGGGCTGCCAGGGTGTGGGGTGACCACAAGGAAACCCATGAGCTCCTTGGTCCAGGGCTGGATACTGGCAGCCCCACACCAGGAAGGTGCCACGGGGCCTCCAGGGCCACCACCAACGCCAAGAAAAGGACCCAAAAGTATTTTGGTGCACTTCTAGAGACCCCCATAACGTAGCACCCAGCTGGAGGTGCCCCCCCAGGGTCTGGCTGGGTGCCCCCCCCTCCTGCCTGGCTCCTGCAGCTCCTCCGGTGACACAGCCCAGCACAGGGACACCCAGGGCCACAACCTGGACAAGCAAAGGAGCACTGGGGCCCTGCACCCCATCCTGAACCACAGTGGGGAGCACTGGAGACCTGGGTCTCCCCCCACACATACCCCATCCCGTGCTGGAGCAGGGAACATTGGGGACTCGGGTGTCCCCCTCCCATGCCCCAACCCATGTCAAAGGGAGGAGCATCAGGGACTTTGGTGTCCCTGTCCCATATTCCACCCTGGCCTGGAGCGGGGAGCACCAGGGATCCTTCCCCCCCCTCCTTGTGCCCTGTCCCAAGCCGGAGCAGAGAGCACCAGGGACCCCGCCCCCACCCCGGGCGGGAGCCGGGAGCGCTAGGAAGCACCGGGGAGCACTAAGGACACGGGTCTCCCCCCTCCCTGTACCCCATTCCAAACTGGAGGCGGGATCACTGGGCACCCGAATCTCCCCCCTCCCGTGCCCTATCCCGAGCCGAAGCGGGGAGCACCGGCGAGCACCGGGCACTCGAGTCCCGTCTCTCCCGCTCCATGTCCTACCCCGACCCAGCGTGAGAAGCACCGGGTACTCGGGTCCCGTCTCCTGTGTCTGTGTCCCATCCCGGGCCGGAGCGGGGAGCACTAGGGACCCGTGTGTGTTCCGACCCCCGTCCCCCCACGCCCTGTGCCCTATCCCGGGCCGAAGCGGGAAGCACCGGACAGCATCGGACACCCGATTTCCACCCCCCTCCCCCGTGCCCTACCCGGAGCCGGAGTGGGAAGCACCGGGAAGCACCGGAGTGGGAAGCTCCCGCCCCCCCTTCCCCATCCCGTGCCGGAGCACGGAGCCCCCGTCTGGCCCCGTCCCGTCGGGGCGGTGCGCAGAGAGGGGGGGGAGGGTGCGCGGGGGGGGGGGGGGGGGGGGGGGGGGGGGGCGGGTGCGCGAAGCGGGGGCGGCGCGGCGGGCGCGGAAGATGGCGGCGGGCAGGCGCGCCCCGCGTACCGGGCTGCTGGAGCTGCGCGGCCCCGGCGGACAGTGGCTCCGCGTCCTCCTCAGCCTGGCCGAGGACGTGCTGGGGGTGACTCCGGCAGACGGCCTCGGTACCGGCCCCGGCGAGGCCCCGGCGGCGCAGCTGAACGGCGGCGAACCGGGCTCCGCCGTGCCCGAGGCGCTCGCCAACATCAGGCGCACCGTGCGCGTCGTCAAGCAGGATGTGGGGGGGCTCGGCATCAGCATCAAAGGTGAGGGTCAGGGCTGGGGGGTCCCGGGGCGGTGAGGGGGAGGTGTCCCGGGGCCGTGCGGGGTTGTCCCGTGGCGGCGGGGAAGCACCGGGACCTGTTGCTGCTGCTTTTCCAGTAACTCTTTCCCACGCTTGGAATAAAACCCCTCTGGGGGGGAGTGGGAGGGAAGGGGCCGGGGGAGCGGAGCTGGGGCTGGGGTCTTCACACCCCGGGCACTACCCGTGGCAGGGTGAGGGAGGGGACGCGTGGCACGGAACGTCCCCAGCCCAGGAAAAGAGCAACAGTTTGGGGAGACCAACCAGAGCCCCGACCGGAGAGGGGGTCCTCAACATTTGGGAGCTGGAAAGGGGGTCCCACCACCGCTTTGCATGCAGGGGTAGGGGGGCTGTCTTAGGGACACCCAGTTACACAAAAGCTGCCCTTTCTGCGTCCAAAGGGAGAGCTCTGCCCATGTGTCCTTCTTTCCTCTGTGCCACTGTGCTGAGAAAAGCCCCTTTTAAACTGTTGGCAAGACGAAGCGAGCGGTTGTAAAGCCCTTGGAGACCTCCCGGCGTGGAGAGCTGGGCTGTTGAACCAACGCTCTCAAGCTGGGAGAGGTCTGCTCTCGGAGAGCCAAGTGGTGGGATAAATCCCCTTTTTTCCCTCCCAAGCTGCCCTGCTCCTCTGACTCCCCTGAACTTCAGGCTGGAAACTTCTGAGGGCAGGGATGGCAGTTCCTGCCTGCCTTTGTGTTCCGGGCAGCTCTGAGCCCGCTGGCAGCTCGGTGTGAGGAGGCAGGGACAGGCAGTGAACAGGCAGGCAAAGGGCCACGGTAGTGGGTGGGCGAGAGGGCTGGTGGTGGGTGGGCGAGAGGGCTGGTGGCTCCCACTGTGGGCTCAGCAGCCCCCGAGGCTGGCTCTCGCCTCCTGACGTGGCTTCTCCTCCCAGCACGATGGGGACGTGGCCACAGCCTCCAGCTCCCTGTGGAAGTAAGAAGGTTTTGCCATCTGGATGTCCCAGTGCTGGGATTGGATGGAAATGGTGCCACCGGCCGTGTCTGTGGGTGCCTGAGCCTGCCAGCCCTTCTTTGGGGGAAGCATAAGGCCCCCTTGGCAATAACCCCTTGGCTGCCAAACTATTGCTCGCTCTGTGACTCTCCCAGGGAAGGAGAAACATTGCTTGATTGAGTTAAAACTTTATTTTTGCAGTGACGTATGTGGAAACCAAGTAGTTGCCACCCAAACTAGGAGCTGGAAGCTATTGGGGGCAGTGGGGCAGCCCTGACAGTGCCTCCCCCACTACTGCTCGGGGAGAGCACTGCTCCCCCTCACCCAGGCTGCTGACCCTTCCCCGTTAAAAAACGTGCTGGCCCCTATTTCCTCTGTGGACTCTGTTGTCCAAACTGGGGTGTGGGTGAGGTGTCCTGCCTCGGCGATATGGCAAGGGGATGGGCATGGTGGCTACTGGGTTGGCCTTCCCCTGGGTGGTGGGATGGTGGAGAGCCGAGTGGGCAGGGGCTCTAGCTCCCTGGGTGCAGGCAGGGGCTCCGGGTGCAGGCAGGGGCTCAGGGGC
Organism: Scolopax mira; assembly: GCA_004320125.1. Classification (NCBI taxonomy): domain Eukaryota; kingdom Metazoa; phylum Chordata; class Aves; order Charadriiformes; family Scolopacidae; genus Scolopax; species Scolopax mira. Next base: position 70,918 of record BJBW01008299.1, read on the forward strand.
TCGGTGCAGCCCTGGTGAGGAGCTGCTGCTGCAGGGATGGGCTCAGCAGCCCGGAGCAGCCCCTGCAGGGGCCTCTGACAGCTGATAACTGGAGCCCTCCGAGGGTCTTGGCAGGCGTCTGAGCGAGGAAATGCCTGTGGCACCGTCTGGGAGCAGCCCTGGGACGGGCGGTGACAACAAGCTTAGGCTCAACATCTACCTGCAGGATGAGAAATCATCTCAGGCTCCTCAGGACAGCCTATCCTGAGGCATAGGGCAGGTTGGGGGGCTGCCTGTGCTCTGGCTGGGGGGTGGCTGCTGCTCCCCGGTACGCAGGCAGCGAGGCTGCCGGCATCTCATCTGCGGGTTCAAAAGTTAATGTGCAAATTGATCTCCTGCAGCCACCAGGAGGTTTCAATAGCATCCTTTTAGGCTGGGGAACGGGGAGCAGCAGGTAAATGGGGCTACTGTGCTGAGAGGAGCACATGGCCAGGCTGCTTCACTTCTCCCTGGCCCTGTCGCCTCTCCGAAAAAACATTCAGCTGTCTTACGCGTTTAGATCATGAAGTCCTTGGAGCAGGGGTGGTTGCTCAGCACGCACGAGTAATAAAGCAAATAAAGACCTGCTTTCCTGCCAAAATTTGATGGGGAGATGGCCAGGGTACGTGTTTGCTCTGCGAGGAAATCTGTGACCGCGTTTGGAGCAATCATCTCTCTCTGCTGTAAAGCCCCCTGGTATTTTGTCTACTGTGGCTGTTAGGAGCATGCCATGGGCATCCGTGGGGCAGCAGGGTGTCTCAGCACAATATGGTTGGGAGAAGAGCTGGTGGGTACCCAGTGTCCCCCTCCCCACCTGCTCCTCCCTGTGCCAGGACAGCCCCAACCACTCTTGGTTTCTTTTCTGTTTGAAGGTGGCCGAGAGAATAAAATGCCCATCTTGATCTCCAAGATCTTTAAGGGGCTAGCAGCCGACCAGACCGAGGCACTCTACGTGGGGGACGCCATCCTCGCCGTCAACGGGACCGACCTGTCTGAGGCGACGCACGACGAGGCAGTGCAGGCGCTGAAGAAGACGGGCAAGGAGGTGGTCTTGGAAGGTAGGAGACGAGGGAGGAGGAAGGTCTGGGCTGATCCCCTTTTTTTCCCAGCAAAGTACTGGGCTCCACGCTGGGCACCTCTTGTTTTGCTGTGAGGGGATGCTGGGCAGGCAGGAGGAGCAGGCTCTGGGGACAGGCAGGGCCAGCTCAGGACCACAGCTTCAGGATCTGCCTCCCCATGGGGAGCTGAACCCCAACCACAGCCCCCCCAGATCTGCATCTGGGGCAACAAACATCCCAGGAGCTGTAGAATCATAGAATCACAGAATGGTTTGGGTGGGAAAAACCACCCAGTACCACCCTCTGGCATGGGCAGGGACACCTCCCACCACACCAGGTTGCTCAAAGCTCTCTCCAACCTGACTTTGAACCCCTCCAGGGATGGGGACAGCCACAGCTTCTTTGGGCAACCTGGGCCACCAGGATGTCACCACCCTGAGTGAAAAATTTCTTCCTGAAATCTCATCTCAGTCTCCCCTCTTTCAGTTTAAAACTGTTCCCCCTCATCCTATCAAAAGAACCACAAGATTCTATCAAAGGTTCACAGCCTTTACTGTCCCAGGGGGGACTGGAGCTTCTCCTCTGGGATCAGGCTCCCTCTTGGCACCTGATGGCCAGTCCTGGGTGTCTCCCAGCCCTGTGGGGGCTGGCACCCTGCAGGAGACCCCCAACCCCCGCTTGGAGAGTGGGGGTTGGAGAGTGGGTGAGGACTGGTGGGTTGGGACTGTGGGAGCCCTGAGGCAGGGACTCCGCTTTTCTCCCATTACCCTTCCCATCACGTCTGACAGTGCTTGCCCACTCTCTGCCAGGATCTGCACCCAGGACCTGTCCCCTGGGATGGGACCCTTCCCCTCCACACCAGCCAGCCTACCCCCAGCTAACCAGTAGGGTCTTGACACTGGAAACCCTTCCCAGTGTGGTTGTGGGGCTGCAGATCCCAAAGGGAGGTTTTTATTTGGGGGGGGCACTCTGGGCTTCAGCCTGGACAAAGAAGAGCTCTGTGTCTTCTGCTGCCAGCGACCGCCATGGCTCTTGCTTTTTCTGCGCCTTCCCCAGATTCTCTCAGCTCCAGATTTTCATTTTTAGCTTCGCTCAGCCCTTTCTGCTGTGGGTTCCTCCTCTCCGGGGAGCCGCAGGACCACGGTTCAGCCGGAGGAATGTGCTGCTCTGCACAGCTGCTGGGAGCAGATAGGGTTGGTGGTGGGGTTGGGTTGTGTGTTCTTTGTTGGGGTTTTTTTGGGTTTTTTTTCTCACCAAAGAGAAATACAAGAGCTTCTTTCTCTGTGAGCCTGCGAAATTCCTCTCTGTGGCTGCTGTTCTCGGACCACCCTCTCCCTGTTATTTTCTTTTCATCCTTTACTTTGGCATGGGTTTCCTTTCTGCTAGAGGTCCTGTGGGAGGTGGGGATGAGCTGCTCTTTCTGTAGAGAGAACAACTTCTCTCCCTGGATCTCGTCTTCCTCCTCCTCCTTCTTGTCTTCCTCCTCCTCCATGCCCCTGGGGAGCTGCCAGGTTGCCCTCCTGGGAGGCAGCTGCAGGCAGGGCTCTGGTAGCTTGTTGAGCTCAGGTACGACCTGCTGGGCTTCTTAATTAAAACTCCCAGCAGGTACCCTTGGGAGGGGAGTGGGGCTGGGCTGGCTCCCACTGCGACATACTGGAGGCTTTGGGAGTAGTTTGTAGCTGATGCCATTGGGCTCCCATAAGACCATGTTCCTTGGGCAACTGGGCAACTGCTGGGGCTGGGCAGGGGCCCCTGCTGCTTGTCCCATCGCGGACATTGGGGACATACATGGTGCATCTCCATCTCCACGTTTTGGGTTTGCTGACATGGTATGGCCCTGCCCATGGAGGATGGTAAGGCTGACACCATGGCGTGGTCCCCATTGGGTTGTCACCGACTTGTTGAGGTGGTGGTGCTGCAGAGGTGGTGGTGGCGCTGCAGAGGTGGTGACCCTGCCTTGGGTCAAGGTCTCTTGCCACCCCCATGGCTCTCCAGGGAGGGGTGGCGGGGCTGGGAGTCATTGGGTGGCATTATGGTGCCTGAAGGGTGTTAATGGGGGGCTTCCCTGCTCCCTTCTCCTGCTTGGGCTCACTCCAGGGCTTGGAGAAAAGCACCTTAATGTCACTTAGGTGCTTTCTGGTCCCCCATCGTGCTGCCAGTTGTTGTGCCAGCAACGTAGGGTTGCTGTAAGTACCAAAACTGAGTAGTTTGGTACAGACAGTGTCTGATTGCCACCTTGCTCCCCCCGGCTGTGTTCATTCCCAGTTTTAGGAATTTTTAGGGTAGCTGCCAAGTGGTGTCACAGCAGGTAAGATCTGTGAGAGTTTGCACCTCTTCCTGGGGCGCTGACCTGGGGTGAGACTCTCTAAAAGGGCAGAGCTGGGAGATGATGCCTTTTAATCTGGATGTGGGCTGTGGCCCCACATGCCGGTTCTCACCCTGCGGGGGCTGCTCAGCTGGGCTTCTGGCTCCTGGGTGTCGTTGACATCCCGGCGTGAGGACACACAGAGACCTCCCAGTATGTCCTGCCAAGATATTTTTTTTTTTTTCAGATGTGCCAAAATACTCTCTTGATATTTGCAGGAGGAGTTTGACATGTATTTGTATTACATGGTTATTTTGGGGAGAGTTGCTTTCCCTTACCTTATTGTTCCCTTGGTGGTTTTTTTTCTGCATTTCTTGGTATCCAGAGACCCTCCACGGTGAGGGAAAAGCTGATAAACATCCTTCCATCTCCTTTTGGTACCAGGAGTGGTTTTCCTGATGAGGCTGCAGTGCTGTATCAGCACTGGGAGAACTGGGAGCAGTGGGAGGAGGAGCTGGGACAGCTGTGGGCATCTTGCTTCCATGATAGCTGGGGGTTCTCCAACCGTGGGACAGCTCCTGGGGCTGTCACAGCTCTCCAGGACTCTCTCAGCTAAGTAATAGCTTGGAAGTTTGAAATTCAGAAAGACTCAAGGGGGTCAGTAGAGCATGGTGCTGGGATGCCAGGCTCCAGTGGGCCGATTGTAGTAGCCCAAGTAGTTGCAGAGGGTGGAGATGTGCATGGTATGAAACATGAAATACCTACAAAATTTAGGTGTCCTTGGGGTAAATAACACTTGAGGCAAAATAGAAGGGGGTTTCAAGTAGAGGTGGGTGGTGGTGGCTGGGATTTGTGTGGTTCCTGGTCGTTGCTGCCCTTCTGAGCTCATCAGAGAAAGGACTGAGGTGGCCTCCAGACCTTTGTGGGACACCAAAGTGAATGTCTTCTGGCAGATGTGGACATCCTCAGGGTTTTGCCATGGTAAAGCAAGGGTTTTGCCCATGGGAATGATGTGTGTGGTCTCATGGTTTAAACGTGGTAACAAATCAAACAGAAAGAGAGGCTATGGATCTGCCCTGGGGATGATGCAGAGAGATGGTGAGGGTCCATATCCTCTTTCACACCTCATTGCCCTGAAGCTTTGCCTTCCCTGGGGACTTTTCCAGGGATATTTCTCCTCCTGTGGAAACACAGAGAGTTGTCCTGCGATCTCTCTGGGATCGCTCAGCCTGTGGGTTACCACTGGCCATGCAGCACAGGGGAATATTTAGGAAAAAGCATGTGGGACTGAGAGCTGGGACAGGTTCTTGGGGCAGGAGAGATGGCAGTGGCATCCCCATCCTGCAGCATCCCATGGTGTCCTCCTCCATGGGGCAGAATGGTTTGAGTTGAGGCAGCTGGGCCCAGTGGCTGCTGCCTTTTTTTGCTGGGAGCTGGCAACAGGGGATGGTCCCTGGGTGGGATCTGGATGGGGTGACTGTGGCAGCCTCTCTGTTGTGCTGTGTGGAAGCACATCACAGCACTGGCTTGAAGTTTACAGGTGGTTTCAGGGTGTCTTTTTGGGTTGTGTGTCTGCTGACCCTCCTGATTTCACATGTTAGTTTTGCATTGTTATTCCTGAGGCAGAGAGGGAGCAGCTCCTCAGCACCAGTGCTGCATCCACAGGACCTCTCAGGAAGCCTTCCTGATATGGTGGCCACCCATAGAGTCAGACCTTTTTGACTCATGGTCTCACCACCCTCAGAGCAAAGAAGTTCTTCCCCACATCTCATCTCAATCTCCCCTCTTTCAGGTTAAAACCCTTTCCCCTCATCCTATTGCTCCCCTCCCTGATCCATCTCTCCTGGAGCCCCTTGAGGGACTGGAAGGGGCTCTAAGGTCTCCCCGGAGCCTTCTCTTCTCCAGGCTGACCCCCCCCAACTCTCTCAGTCTGTCCTCCCAGCTGAGGGGCTCCAGCCCTCCCAGCATCTCCATGGCCTCCTCTGGCCCCGCTCCAGCAGCTCCATGTCCTCCTTGTGCTAAGCTGGTGTTTCCCTTTTCTGGAGTGCTGAGGAGAAAAGAAAAACAACAGGAACAAAGAGAAAAGAGCAGGGCAGAGCCAGGAGGGCCTTTGGTTAAACATGTCCCCAATGCAGGTCGCTGTGGGGTTCAGGGACACATGATGCTCCTGTGCCTGTAACCCCTCTGCAGAGGGACCATCTTGCTCCGGTGGCCATGAGCAGGTTCTTGCACTTGGCGTACTCGGAGACTTTTGCTGTTCCCCCAAAATCTAAAATAAAATGTTACTCAGTGCAAAGCCCCGAGCAGTTAAAGGTTTGATTTGTCACTGTCCTGGAGAGGGTCAGTGGGACAGCCCATGGGAGAGCAGGGAGCCGGTGTGGCTTTTGGGGGCCACTTGGATTTGCCCAGCAGCTACAGAGAGGGCTGTTTGCCTGCTGAAGGTGGCTTTAGGTCAACAGCATTGAGGCAGGGTTTCTGCCAAGTGATTTTTGGAGGGTGCTGGCTAAGAAGAAGAGGGCAGGCAGTCTGGGAGCCACAACACCTCAAGATGTTAATTAAATAAAAACCAAAACAAAAAAAAGAGCCATAATTACCATTGCCAGTAGCAGAGATGATGCATAGTATGGTCTGAGTTGTTTGCTTTAATGAGAAGGAGGTAATTAATTAATCCCTTCAAGAAGAGGAGATTCCAGTGCAGTGAAGGGGTTGGCAGAGTGTAAGTCACCCCACTATAGAGCTCATGGGAGTCACCAGAGGAGACAGCAGCTCCCGTGGGGTGGTGGCCCAGCCCCATGGGGAGCACCACAGCCTCCAACATGTCCCAGCTCTCTGTGCCGCCTTGGGACCCCCCACTACTGTGGGAACCAGCCTTAAATCCTCGTTAGAGCTGTGTGCCAGAGAGACACAGCCTCGTTCTCCGTGCCCCATCCCCGGCTGGGTGCTGCTCCTCTCCTCCACAGAGGAGACGCCGGTCGGGACGTGACCCCACCACGGCTCAGCTAATGTTGGTGACGTCCTCCGTGTTCCCGGGGAGCCAGGGGCTGGCATGGGGATGCCGCTCGGGTTTCAGTGGCCAAGTGCCATCTTTCTGAACTCCAATTAGTTCCCAGGCAGCGGGATAATAAGCCGGTCTCTGCTGCCAAGATTAATGGCTTGGGGTAAAATCCAGCATGGCTCAGATGCCTGCGGGAGCGCAGCCGGCTATTTATATGGGGGGAGGCGCAGGGCATGAGGCTGGTGGCCCCATGCCGCCTCCTTGGCTCCCGAGGCCACTGTGGGGGAACCTGACCCATGTGCCATGGCAGCATCGCAGCCATTTATAGCTGGGTCCCACTGGGGAGGAGCAGAGCGGGGCACCCTGGGGGGCTCTGCCTCCTCGCCACATCCCACCGCTGTGGGGTTTTGGAATGCAGAGGTTTTGGGGACCTTGCTGGGACAGGAGTGAAGGGGCAGAGAGATGGTGGTGGGCAGGTGGAGGATGGGGGCGGTAGGCTCTGCAGGCAAACTCTCTCCTGCTGGCACAAAATCAGGCTGATGGGGCTTCACTGCAGCGATGGAGCTGGTCCACTGGCCAGCCACTTACAAGAGTTGGCTGCAAAGCCAAGCTCCTGACACCTACACCACTGACTGTGAGATGGAGCGGGACCAGCGGTGATGCCTGGGCACGGGACAGCAGGCACGTGTTTGCCCCGTGGTGTGTTCCCCAAAGGCCACCAAAGGGAAGTTCTGGGCTCCCCAGTTCCAGAAGGAAACGGAACTGCTGGAGAGGGTACAGCAGAGGGCTACAAAGATGACGAGGGCTGTGGAGCATCTCTCCTGTGAGGAAAGGCTGAGGGACTTGGGTCTGTTTAGCCTGGAAAAGAGAAGGCTGAGGAAGGATCTGATCAAGGCCGATAAATCCTTAAAGGGTGGGTGTCAGGAGGATGGGGCCAGTCTTTTTTCAGTGGTGCCCAGGGACAGGACAAGAGGGAACGGGCACAAATTTGAAAATAAGAAGTTCCATCTAAACATGAGGAGGAACTTCTTCACTTTGAGGGTGGCAGAGCTCTGGCAGAGGCTGCCCAGAGAGGTGGTGGAGTCTCCTTCTCTGGAGACATTCAAATCCCACCTGGACATGTTCCTTGGGACGTGCTCTGGGTAACCCTGCTCTGGCAGGGGGTTGGACTGGATGATCTCCAGAGGTGCCTTCCAACCCCATATCATTCTGTGATTCCCCAGAGCCCCCACCTGTCCTGTGGGCAGGACCAGGACTGGTCCTGGGAGGCTGTGGCATGTGTGGCACCTCCTGTGTGCAGCCCAAGCTTTTTTGACCGGTGCTGCCAGCTTAATTTTTGGGATGTAGATATGGAGCTACACCATCAATTTGTGGTGACTTTCATCTCCCCCTTCTCCTAAGCCATCTCTGATGGTGCCAGCTCCACAGCCAGACCCACCGGGGACTGAAAGCTGGTTTCTCGTCCCTAGTTTACATCCCACAGGCAAGGCGATGCGAGGTGCCAACACACGGTTTGAGGCTTCTCCTGAGGACAAGCCGTGGTATTTGAGAGTTGTTGTTCCCTGTTGGTGGGGGCACCGGCTGTACCAGCACAGTTTGGACTGTGTAATTTTGGCTTGGGGCTCCTGCTCGTACCCTGCCTCCCCATGCCACCCCAGGGACTCCATCAGATTTGGATCTGGGAACTGATCTGGGTTAAAGGAAAGGAAAAAAAAAAAAGGAAAAGGCCATTTTTATCATTCCACAGGGCTCCTGGGACTGGGGTGGTGGGTAAGAGGTACTGGGAGGATCCTGGGTGTCATGTCACCCTCTGGTAGAACCTTGTCCACTGGTGCCATCCCATGCCCACAGGGGTACTGCACAGAGGACCCCCCACAGCACCCATGGGTGATGGCTCTGGGAAGGCATGAGGAGGCACCAGCTCCAACGCAGGGAGGGTGCAAGGGGTTTCAGGGGGTGCATGGGTGCTGGTGGGCAGAATGAGGCCATCCTGGTCCATGCCATGCCCTCAACTTGGTGCTGCCCTTTTTTCCAGTGAAGTACATGAAGGAGATCTCCCCTTACTTCAAGAACTCCTCCGCGGGGGCGACAGTCAGCTGGGACACCTCTCCCTCCGCCCTGCAGAAGCGGTCGTCCCCTCTCCTGCCCCCTCGGGAGCTCCGTGAGGGCAGAACCATGCCCTTGAAGATGTGCTATGTGTCCCGCAAGTGCCTCCCCACCGACCCGGAGCACAGGTCAGGCTGTGGTGTTAGGAGGTGGCGATGCTGCTTGCGGTGCCCCCAGGTCACCGAGGGCTGGCGGGGACCCAGTGGGGGCCATGTCCCTGCAGGTACCTGGAGGTGTGCTCGGCGGACGGGCGCATTGCCCTCTTCCTGCGGGCGAAGGATGAGGCCACGGCACAGTCGTGGCTCAGCGCCATCCAGGCCAATGCGGGCGTGCTGCTGCCGCGGGTGAAGGAGGAGCTGCGAGCACAGCTGGCAGGTGCCGGCACAGTGGCCGGACGGGACATCAAGCACGTGGGCTGGCTGACCGAGCAGGTACACCCCCTAGCCGCCCCTGCCACCCCATGCCACCGTGCTGCTGGTGGCCCTCATCCCTTTCCCCTTGCAGCTCCCCAGCGCTGGCACCAGGAACCTGCTGGCTGTCCTCACCGAGAAGGAGCTGCTGCTGTACAGCAGCCTGCCCCAGAGCCGTGACGCCATGGGCAAGCCCGCGCACAGCTACCCCCTCATTGCCACCAGGTAGGGACCACTGGTCCAGTGTCTTCCTGCCCTGGTTGGGGGACAGGGTGGTGGCAGCGTCCAGGGGTGGTGGCAGGGGCTGGGGATCAGGGCAGAACCCTAGGGGTGGTGGCAGTGCCCAGGGGTGGTGACAGAGCCCCGGGGCGGTGGCAGGGTGCCCGTGCCGGGGGGTTCAAGGGTGGGGAGGGTCCATCTGCGGAGTGTCGGGCCGCGGCAGGGGCTGGCGCTGCGCGGGTCGCAACATCCGCGGGGCTGCAGCGCCCCCTGCCGTCCACGCCGCGCCTCCGCCGAACGGGGATGAGACGCGGGGCGGGGCGGTGTGCGGTGCGGGACTGACAGGCGGTGAAGAGCGCGGAGTGGGGCTGAAACGCGATGTGGAGCGAGGTTGAGACGCGGTGGGGAGCGCGGAATGGTTCGGAGCGGTGCTAAGAGGCGGCGGAGAGCGTGGGGCGGGGTTGAGACGCGGTGGGGAGCCATGGGTAGCGGGGCTGAGATGCCGTGGGGATCGCGGAGCTGTGCGGTACGGGGTTGAGACGCGGTGGGGAGCGGGATTGAGAGGGGGTGGGAAGCGCGGAGCCATGGGTAGCGGGGCTGAGATGCAGTGAAGAGCGCGGAGCGGTGCGGAGCCGGGTTGAGACAGGGTGCGGGGCAGTATGGAGTCCGGAGCGGGGCTGAGAGGTGGTGAGTAGCGCGAGGCGGAGCAGGGCTGAGAGACGGTGCGGGATACAGAGCAGAGCTGAGAGGCGGTGGGGAGTGCGGAGCGGCGCGGAACGGGGCTGAGAGGCGGTGCGGGGTGCGGTGCGGGGTACGGATCGGAGCTGAGAGGCGCTGAGGAGTGTGGAGCGGTGCGGGGCTGAAGGGCCGTGCAGGGCGGGGAGGCGCTGAGAGGAAATGCGGGGCTGAGGGGCGGAGCGGGGCTGAGAGGCAAGTGCAGGGACAGAGCGGGGTGCGGACGGGCGCTGAGGCGCGGTGCGGTGCCACAGGCTGGTGCACTCGGGTCCGGCCAAGGGCTCGGCGCTGTACGAGGCAGAGCTGTCGTTCGCGCTGCGCAGCGGCACCCGGCTGGGGGTGCAGACCCACCTCTTCAGCCTGGAGAATCCTCGCGACCTGGCGCTGTGGACCCGCCTGCTGGTGGACGGCACCCACGGGGCTGCCGAGCTGGTCCAGGAGGTCTCCACAGGTCAGCGGGGAGCTGGGGGTGGCCCGGGTGGCGGGGTGGCCATCCTCCCTCTCACCCCTGTCCTCCCGTCCCCAGCCTGCACGTGGAAGGGGCAGGATTGCACCCTGTCCATCCACATCGACAAGGGCTTCACCATCTTCACCACCGAGCCTGGGCTCAGCAAGACCATCCTGCTCCAGCAGCCCTTCGAGAAGCTGCAGATGTCCTCCGATGATGGCACCAAGATGCTCTATCTGGACTTTGGTGGCCCGGAGGGAGAGATTGTGAGTTGGCTTTACCGTCAGCAGCCCCTGCCTACACTCCCACTGGTCTCAGGGGGAGAGGGGGAGCAGAGCACCCCACACACGCACCCATCTTGCGCACATCACCTACCCTACACATAGCACCCATCCTGCCTGGACCAGGAGGATAAGATGTGGCTTATCCACCCACCCCTGGCCACACACAGCCCCCTGCCATGCACAACCCTTCCCAGCACCCCTGTAAGGCTGTGGTGGCCTCTGGGGAGCTCTGGGTGGTCCCTTGCAGACATTCCTCTGTTCCTTTCTTACAGCAATTGGACCTTCACTCCTGCCCCAAAACCATTGTCTTCATCATCCACTCCTTCCTCTCGGCCAAGGTGACCCGGCTGGGGCTGCTGGCATGAAGAAGGAGCCGAGCGCCAGGCAGAGCAGCCCCAGACCCTGGCTGATCTATGCACGTCCCTCTCAACCCCAAGCCATCCCGAAGGGACCAGAACCCCTGTGGGGTCCCAGACCCCCAAGGAACAGCACCATCCGTCTGGGAAAAGCAACTGCTGGGGCGTCTGGGGGCAGCGATGGGGTGAAATCCCTCCTGGATGGCATCACTGGGACATCTCCTGTCCCTTCTTCCCCTCCTTCTTCCCACTCCGATGCTCAGCGGCAGCTGGAGAAGCTCTCCGGGAACCTGGTCATCACCCCAGTGCCTTGTGAGATGATATATTTTCTGTACAAAGAACCCGTTTGTATCAATATTTATATCGCCCAGTTCAAAAATGCTGACACAGCAGCTCTCGCCTGCCTGGCTTGGACCTTCTCCCGGAGAGTCCCCAGGGTCCTGCAGCATGAGGTTGTGTGTCTGTCCCCAAGACAGACAACCCGAGGGCTGGAGACTGGAGCTCTGCAGCACGGGAGAGATGGGAACTGCGGATCAGCTTTATTTGCCAGATTTTTCCGTATGAGTGATAGGAACCACTTTTCTTTGTTGGAGTTGGACGGTTCGTTTTATTTTGCCAACTCCTGGGTCACTTTATTTCTCGGTTTCAGGGGGAGGGTTGTCAGGTGGCTGCTGGGAAACAACTTATGAACCAAAAGATTCTGCATGAAAATGCCTTCTTTTTTTTGAGGGTCAAATAAACATTGCAATCACAACCAGCAGGAGCCAAGATCCATCTCCTGGTTTTGCTTTGAAGAAGTAGAAAATGTGTTTGTGGGTGATACCTGGGCTGTGCCTCCTTGTGTTTTCTGCTGGGGGAAGGAAGGGTTTTGCTTGGAGGCTGTTGCTGTACTGTTGATCTGGGGATGCTGGGCACAGCAGAGAGGGATGTGATGATGCTCAGTGGGTCTGAATCTCCTGCACTTCATGCTTTGGGATGCTCAGCAGAGGGCAGGCATCCTTTCCAAATGCAGAAAAGTCTGGTTTGCTTCCCCCCCCCACCCCTTCTCCAGTAAAAGGAGCCGCCTGGCAGCAGCGGCTTTGAATGTTGCTCCCTTCACCTGCCACTCTTGCAGGATAAATTTGGCATGAAGGTGTCCCTCATGGTGTGATTACAGTGTCCGGGGGCTCCTGGCACAGCTGGGATTTACAGAGTGCTTCCTGGTGATGCAGCCTGTCCTCACAGATGCCCAGCACCAAGCACCAAGGCTGTGTGTGGATGCCTCCGCAAGGTGTCCCTGGGAGCTTGGCGAGAGCCATCAGCCACCCAGTGGTCCCCCATCTCCATGGGAAGGTGACCATGGTGGTGCTGGGAGCCGTTGTGTGGTTTAAGGAGAGGTGTGATTTGCCAATGTATTCCTACCAGGGCAGAGCTCTTGGCACAAGGATACAGGGATGGGAAAGGGCCATGTTCCCATCGCTGCACAGTGCCAAATTCTGGGTCAACCTTCTCCTTTTGTCCTGGTCCTCTACGTGGGGGACAGTTTCCCAGGACACTAGCTTGGGAGAAGGCTAATGCTTGGGCTGTGAGGCTGAATAATGGCAACTGATGAGCAGCAAAATAATGTCAATTTTAGTGACAAACCATGCATCCCCTTGTGCTGTAGGGAGCCGTCCCCATCCCTGTCCCCAACCCCGGTGGGCTGCAGCCAGTGTTCCCTGTGGAACCTGAGAGCAGGAATCCCAGTGTCCCTGGATGGGCTGTGGGTGACACACAGCTCCTTGATGTGGTGCCTCCTCACTTGTAGGAGGTGGCACTTGAGGCTGCGAGCTGTGAGTGAATCTCAGCGCACCACTGGGAAATTAATGATTTGCCTAATGAAGGTGAGCCGGTCCTGGTAGATGAGGGAGGGCATGGTTATTGGGACTGGGGGGAGGCTGCTCCTCCAAGGTGTCTTGGAAGAGACGTCTAGGGGGCAATGTGGTTTGCCATGTGCAGAACCAGTCCCAGGGACAGGGACCCTGATGCTGTTGCAGCCCTTGGAGTGTAGAGTTGGGGGGGGTCATCAGGCCATAAGCTGCAAAAAATGGAAGGATAGCAATAAAAATGCAACGCAGCAGGGGCAGTGGGTGCCTGGCGTTTGAGCAGGGTGAAAGCACAGGAACAGCTTATTTGGGGTAAAGAAATAATTCTTAAGGGGAGCAAAGCTCTCAGCTGCTCTGCTTTCTGTGGGACGGGGTGCTGGAAAGGAGGGAGCTCTAGGAGGTGACACCCCCCCCTCCCCACAGAGTCCCAGGCTGTCAGCAGTAGACTTTGGTGATGAACAAAGCCTTACTTCTTATTGCACATACTGTCAGATTTCCAGGAGACCTGGCAAAATGGATTTGCAAAAGAAAAAAAGAAAAAAAAAAAGAAAAAAACCCCAGTTACTAACTGTTAAATCAATACAACAAGTAATTTAGAAACAGATGGTGTATTTTTCTATGATCAAAAGCATGTCTGCACAAAGAAACGCATTATTACTGCAATTTACCTTCCTCTTCCTGCCCTACAGCCATTACTCTCTGGAATTCATTCCAATAAACGAGGGAATTGCTCCCAATCCAGAGCAGATTTCCCATTAATCTTATAGACCACAAACTGCCTGGAGTTTCCACACGCCGCTCCGGCGCTGTCGCACTGTCCGTACCTGAGCTGTGAAGGAAAGGGCTCAGTTCAGAGGTGGATGTTTATTTTCTTTTAATTCTTTGCATTTGATATTGATAATAGGGTGGGGATTTCCTCCCTTTACCCCCATTTGATTTATGTCAGTTTCCCAGTGGCTTCACCCTTCTGGCACCATCCTCTGCTTAGTGGGACCCTTTCCCCCGATGATGCTTTTGCCAAGGGGCCTGGGAGTAAGACAATTGCCTCTTTTTTTCTCCAAGTGATGTGGGACTTTATAACATAAACCAGCCAGAAACAGAGGAGAGAAACTGCCTCCCCAAGAGGAGCCCATGGCAGCTGGAGATATCTCCCTACATCCAGCGACATCTTTGATTCCTAGGAAGATGCCTGGAGAGGTGACATGAGCATCCCAGGAACCGTAGTTATTTTCCAGGCTGGTGTCAACGGATCGAGACCAGCGCTCGTTAAAGATGCCAAACTCTTAGGGGGAAAAATGTTGCAATTATTTCCTAGAACTTCTATTTTACCTAAAATTCCCAATTCTCATTAATATAAATGCCCAGGAATGTTCAGATATATGGAATAGGCACTCAATTTCCCTCCCTGGGGAAGGTTTTGCAGTGGGCAGAGGGGACAGGTTCCTGGTGCAGGATGGCATCTGGATGGAGTGAGGAACGCTGCTCCCCAGGGAGGAATAACAGCTCATCAGGGTTTTATTCTTTCAGGCATTTTTATGGCAGGACTAATATTTTGGAAAGTGGCTTTAAACTAAATATAATGAACTGGGCTTACAGAACTGGAATGATGGTAATGGGAGCAGATAAAAAGCAGATTTCCTCCGCTGAGTCACTTGGAAGCAACTGCAGTTTTATTTGACCACCGGGTAGGAGCTCAGAGAAAGGGGATTTTAAAGGTACTACGAGTGTCGGGGAAATGGGTGGCAAATGGGGAAAGGAAGAGGGGAAAAAAAAGCCTGATTTTTGCTCTCTCTGTGGAGCTCCTGGGGAGCTGGTTGCCAGAGTCAGGGAGGCGCAGAGACACTGGTATCCAAATGGCTTTGATGCTGGTCTGAGATCTCATGAGCAGACTGGAGTGATGGCAGTGGGGCTGGGAGCAGCCCATCTCTCCTCCCATCTCTTGTCCTTCGGGAGCAAATCCGTCCGGGACACCACGAGGTGAGTCCTCCCTTTCCTCCGCAGGGAAACCTGGTGCTGTCAGAATCTCCGGCACCCACGTCATGAGTGGGAATTTTCCCCAGAAATGGCTTTTTTTCAGGTCACGAGACCTGGGCTCTTTAGCCCCAAATGAAGGAGCTGGAGAGGGAAGAGAGAGATGCTGCAGGAAGAGTGATTAGGTTGTCCCCAGGTGTTTGCTCACCCGTGGCAGAACACTGTTTCCCTCCCGACACCGCTTGTACTTTCCATTAGTCGGCTCTGACCTTTTAGTGCCATAATCAAACAAGACAACCTAACACTTAAATCTGAGCGTTTAGCGCTGACATTTACAATTGGTTCTCGAGTTGGAGAGCCCGAATGAAAATTTCCTAGCAGACAGCGTGCTGCAGGGGAATGGGAATCAAATAATTCATTTGCTGCATAACAGGTGTGCTGGTGTCCCACCTCCAGCTGCCTGCCCGACCCCCGCATCTCATCGCTGCTATTTGTACTAGAGAGCTTGTCATTAAAAAGTCAATATTCATCTGGAGTTGGCACGGCGGTGCCTGCCATCCCACGGACTTCTCCTCTTCAGGCTGCGGGGGAAACTGCCTTTGGCATTTGATGAATGTAACGAGGGGTGACCTGGCCCAGGTGGGAGCCCCTGCGTTAAATGTTAAGGATCCGAGGTGATAATGAGGATGTTTTCTCTCCTTCAGCCTCAGCTGTGTCTTTTCCCCAAAAGTGAGCACTCAGTACATCTCGTGGTGCATCTCTTGCTGTGGGTCTGCAGCCCCACACGTGCCCCATGGGGGCTGCGTGGCTGTGCTGTCCCCATTCCTGGGTAGGGGATGGACTTATCCAGCCCCGTCCCTGGGGGAACCGAGCCCATGGCATTTAGCAGGGTTTGCCTGGTGAGGGCACAGGGCTGGTGGAACATCTCCACAACACCCCTGGAAACCCCCAGGTCCTGCACCCACCCTACCAGTGCTCCCCTGGCTGCTCCTCACGCCACCGTGGCTGCCTCTTCTCCTCCATGTGATAACTTCCTCCTTGAGCCACTTAATTAAGTTAAAAACATTAAAAAAGTATCTGGAGAAGGTTTCCAATGCTGTTGCTAATGACTTTCCGTGTTCCTCTTGCCTCCTCCAAACAGCAGCAAAAGCAGATGGGCTGCAACCTGGGGCAGCACAGCTCACCCTCCACCCTGCCCAGGAAGAGCTGCATCCCATAAATAAGCTTAAACAGTCCAAAATACTCTGCTGAGTCATGATCCTTCTCTGCCTTGGCTAATACAACATTCAAAAAACTTAGTTTATTGGTTTAAATGACAGAAAACAGGACATGGGATGTCGGAAACGCTTCTTATTGCTGTATTTTCCCCGGTGTTGCTCCGTGTGCTGCCTTTCTGTGGCACCGGTGTTGGTTCTGCTGCACAGGGACATCCCAGTAGGATTTTTGCTCAGCATCTGCGTCTGCAACCGCTTTGAAGGAACACCATTTCCCAAAGCAGCCAGACACGGAAATATTGACCTGTGAGGAAGGAGAGTGTTCCCCGTGGTGCTCGGCTCTGCTCGGGTGGTGGTGCAGGAGAGGTCAGGCAGGGTCCAGCGGTGGGATGGAGAAGATGAAGATGTTCAGGTGCTGTGAAGCAACAGTACATCATGGCACCAACGGGAGCTCGGGCACGAGGACCTGCACAAACACACTCCTGCACTGGTGGCAGTGTGAACCCTCAGTGCAACAACCTTGTGGTTTGGTCAAAAAAATATGAGAAACATGGAAAAAAAGAGCAATATTCCTTTCAAAAGTTTTATTTCTCACTTTTATCAAACTGCACCTAAAAAATTGCACTTTAAATGTGGATATCTAGAAAGCTGCAGCTGGGATGCTGGCATGGGGCACCCAGACACCTTGTCCTGCTCCATGGGTGCTGCTGGAAGCCCTGCCCAGTGGGTCCACTCCAGTTCGCCACCCCAGTAATTAATACCCTGCCTTGTGCCCACTGGGCTGCTGCTGTTCCTCCTCCTTTCATTCTTTATGGGAAATATTTTTTTTCCTCCTTGCTGCCCTGGTGCCTGCCTGATGGGGTGCTCGATCCCACCCAGAATCACATGGGGCTGGAAGGGACCTCTGGAGATCATCCAGTCCAACCCCCTGCCAGAGCAGGTCCACCCAGAGCAGGTTGCACAGGAACGTGTCCAGGTGGG